>QLTV01000974.1:12693893-12716061 GCA_003457575.1 Thermophis baileyi
GCAATTCTACATCGAACGTAGCAGCAGCAGATCGATTTGTTGATGACATTCCCAATTGATTGAGAACTGTGTTCGCGATTTCTAAGCAGAAATCTTCAATCATTATCAATGCTTCGTTGTAGAATTCTGCTGTGAAATGTATGTTCATATTTGAAGTTTCCTTGTGTATTCGACGGAACATATCTTCAGCCATGTGCGATTTATATTGGAAATGTGGAAATCGTAAATGGATTGTAAATCAGAAACATTGAAATGGAATCGTAACATATTTAGTATAGTGTGTGTTGCTTTTACGTCCATTTTTCACAAAAAAACATGTTACCTGTCACAGGTGTGACATCTATTTAATATAGGTATATAAAAACACGCGCGTATTCGAATACAACGTTGTGTCAAAATTTCAAAGCAATCGGTGAAGAACTTTCGGAGATTTAAGATTTTGAACAAACGAACATTTACATTTTTAGTTATATAGATAAACACTGATACGATCTGATGAAAGCTTACTATATATAGGGCAGGGGTGGGTTCCTCCCAATTCGGACTGGATTGCCCGAACCATTAGTGACCCGCTGGTGATGTCATGAATCCGGTTCGGTCAGTGCCGGTCCGTGGGCGCCGCCATCTTTTTTTGGGAATTTTTTGTGAATTTTTTACTGTTTGGAAGGTTTTTCCTCTTCTGCTTCTTGAAAAAGGGCCCTCCCGCCCGCCCCCGGGTTTATACTGACCTTTATTCCTTCACCTGAAGCACAGCTGATCAGCTCCTCAGCTGTGTTTTGGGCTGATTGCAGCTACTGAGCATGTGCAGAAGCAAAATTGCATGAGGGAACGCGCACGCGCGCGAGCGGAGCAAGTGCGCGTGCGCAAAACATCGCAATGCGAACCGATGGGGAAGGTAAGTGGAACCCTCCCCTGATATAGGGGGATAGAACACCCCTAATTGCTTGTTTTGTGTTTGTATTGTGTGTTTTATTTTTATGTGTATTTAATAATAATAATAAAAAAAGGAAAATGTTAAGCAGATGAGTTGTTCTCCTTTTATGTAAGAAAATAGGAAGCCTTTGCATATTCTATGTCTGGATTATAGCCATCTCTTTTTCTGTCTTAATGGAAGGAACAACTGAAGGGCCATGTTTCCTTGTTAACACCTAATTACATTTACCTTAATGTGCATGTAATCAATTGTCCTCCATAGAAGGAGAAATTTCAACTGACTTGCAAATTATGAAGGAAGGAAAGAAGGGAGGAAGGAACGGAGGGACATGGGTTTTCAGAAAAAGCCAAAGGGAAATTATTGCTATTTCAGACAGCCACATAAATTTTCTTCCTATTTTTAACCCAGCTTTTAATTTAATAAGTTTTATGACCCTTATATTAAGTACATATGTTTTACAAGACACTGTGTCCCTTGAGTCACCCTAGATTTGCTCTGCTGTAGCAGAGCTCCACAAATGAATACTGTGTTTTTTTATTTCAATTTACCCCTTCTTTGATCCTTCTATCCTTTCACTCCTGTTGCGTACATGCAGACACACACACACACACACACACACACACACACACAAATCCATAGGAAGCAATTGAATTGTCTGCTCTTCTCCAAAAGCAGATTTTAGCAAATTGGCATTTTCCTATAAAGGATGCTGCAGCTAACTCTGTCAACATTTACTATTTTATGTTCAAAGCAGTAATGAAAATCATGCAACATGTGATGGGATTTTAACAAGCATCTGATCATTTTCAAAAGGACAGAGGATCAAGGTATTCTTTAATAGGGTTTTCCCCCCTATATGTTCCCTAATGTGATCATTAAAAACCAGAAAGTAGAGACTTTCTTTTTGTCCTTTGCTTTATGTTAAAATATCCACTCCTGTGTCCTGATCATATATTGGTAATTTGCTTACAGAACTGCCTTAGGTTGAAAGGGTTCCCCCCCCCCCACAGGAAAGCAAAAAAGGTGAAATGGAGAAAGGAAAGGGCACATTTAAAGCATGTCAGTTTTTGCTTTCCACTCAGTAGATGACTGTGCTATTAAAAGGGTACCAGGTCACGATCAGGAGAAGCTATAGATGTTGTAAACAGAATATAAGCAAATTAAAAAGTATATCAAATTACCTTAAGAATGTCTCCCTAAGAGCTAGATAGCTGCTCTCTTTAAAAAAAAAAAAAAAAGGAAATCCAGGGCTAATAAACTGCAGAGGCAAGAAAAATGACCCAATAGACTCTTACTTGATTGGGTTGGTGTTGTTTACTTAAGTAATGGGGTCTGTAGTTCTCCTTGATTCAGGTTTCCTCTAGGGATAATTCTATTTTAGAATTAGGAGGGTTGAAGGTGTTTACTTGGTGTTGTAAAATACAATTTATTGTGTGGCTGCACATCAACTTTAAATGCCTCTGCCCCCACCCTCTTTTTTACATAGAAGAAGATTGGTTTAGAAGGGTGTTGTGCAAACTAGCAATTCTAAGTAAGTTAGAATGATGAGTCTCTCTTAATGATCCCCCCCTTTTTTTTAACCAAATACTGTGTTTCCAGTTAAAACACAGCAGTATGAGTCAGCTGTTGCATCCATCTTTAGTCTGCCTTTCTAATCCATTGAAATTACACAGAAAAAAGAAAAGCAGCTCCTTCTTGTCTTGTCTTGCCTCTTCCCCGAGTATTCTGGTAAAGGTGAGCTTGGCTGAAAATACCCTTCCGTGTTCTGTTTAGAAAGAAAACAAAACAACCCCCTTCCAGATCTGCATAAGACATTAGTGCCTGTATCAGAGGCCACAATGCAGCCCTGTGTGTATATATTCAGCTGTCTAGTTGTCAGCTGCTATATTTTTATTGTTACAGGAAACCATCCAACATCACAAACAGGATAATTATCCTCTTTTTCTTCCCTGTTGCCTTGGTCTGTTTTAAGACGGAAGGCATGACCTTAAGTCAGATCATATTTTAACTCTCTTTGGTAAACACTCTGGCACCTTGTATGTGTTTTTTAAACACTCAGCCTTGTTTGGGTCTATAAAACTGTTGACCAGTCCTCAGCTATTGTGAGTTATGGCATCTCAGGGCTGGCTGGGCTGGTTACAAGGACTGGCATTAAGTGTACAAAGCCCTTTTAGGTCCCAGCAGTTTTAGCCTGTCCCAAAGAACTCTTGGTCACCTCCCAAAGGACAAATTGATGTCAAATTTGGCTGTCTTTCAGGATTAAGTGCCTGTTTGCTTTTTCGCTAACATGTGGTTTCAGAACAAAGCAGTTCAAATCTCCTCTATTCTTAACAAAGCATCTCAAATTGCTGAGTAAAATTCCTTAATCCTCCATCTTAATCTGAAAACATTACCAGCAACAGCAGCAGCAACAACACATGAAAACTGCTTTCTTTCTTTCTTTCTTTTTTTCCCCCTCCTTCCCATAATGGTGCTTTTTCTTTGTGTCTTTCCCCCCACCCCCTTTTCTTGGCTAACTCATTCTTCAGCAATCTATTGTCTACCAGGGCAATACATTCTTAGATTAGGGTTGCCCAATCATTTTTCTTTCTTATCTCTTCTACTCTAGTTTAAAGCATAAAACTCAATGATTCTCCTCCTTCTTTCTTTTTTTTTTCTTTTTTCTGTTGAAAGAAACAAGATGAAGATTGACTCCTTCTCCAAAGGCAGCTGGAACAATTCTTTATCTTACATTTTCTTCAAGGGATAAGGAGTAAAGTAGAAGTGTCTTAGCTGTCCTTGAGGAAACAGGTACCGTTATCCTGGGGGGGTGGGGTTTCTTCTGCTTGGGATTTTAATCTCATGTTTGAAGTTTCGTCTCGTTTTCATGCCTTTACAACTGAAGGCAGCCTGAGTGGTTTTATAGTTGCCCATAAATGCTCAAAATGGAAATGTACATTAAGTTATATCGCTAGCCCAATAGCTATATGCTATTGTCTAAAGCTATGCTATGATGTGCATAAGAATCATTATTCAACATGCCAGTCATTGTAGGAGGAAAGCCATGCTGTCTATCGTGGCCAAAAATCAGAAAGTATTTTTTCCAAATAACAAATTTGCTCTACATTATGTTATGTAATCAGGACTTAAACATAACTGCATAATTAATCAGATAGAAACATTCATTCAGAACTATTTCCCACAGTCCTTAAAGTGTAAAGGTTGCTTTAGAAAGGCCAATGAGGACTAATTTAGTGTATTATAGTATCCCCCAATCTGGTGCATTTCCAGGTGTGCTAAGCTACAGTGCTCATCATCCTAAGGGTCCATGCTTGCTCAGAATGGTGGAATATTTTAATCTAATATTTCTGAAAAGCATCAATTTAGGATAGGTTAATGTATGTGCGTTAAAGATACCACTGGAGTCATACAGTAGATAACTTCTGCTCCAAATTTAGGTCTACTTAAATACAGGTAGCCCTCAACAGTCCTTTGGGAGTTGGGCGGCATACAAATTTTATTAATAAATAAATTAATAAACTAATGACCACAATTGAGCTGAAAATTTCCGTTGCTAAGTAAGACTGTTAAGTGAGTTTTGCTTCATTTTATGAACTTTCTTGCCATAGTTGTTAAGTGAATCACTGCAGCTCTTAAGTTAAGTAACACAGCTGTTAAGTGAATCTGGCTTCCCCATTGAGTTTGCTTGTCAGAAGATCACAAAAAGTGATCACATGACTCTGAGACACTGCAACCGTCATAAATCTGAATCAATTCCCCAAGCATCTGAATTTTGATTACATGACCTTGAGGATGCTGCAACAGTCATAAGTGTGAAAAACAGTCACAAGTCACTTTTTTCAGAGCTGTTGTATCTTCGGTCACTAAACAAACTGTTGTAAGTCGACTACCTATACTACCACTGAAAGCATTGGAACCAGATTTATCACAACAAATACAAGTCTCATTTACTACAATTCAAATACATGAATTAATCTGAACCTCCTCCTCCTCCTCCTCCTCCTCCTCCACAGTCTTCATGGGACAATCAATTCAAATATATTTGAAAATTTAGGAAAACCATTTTTTAATCTATTTTCTCTTCTGCCTCAGGCCTGTTATTAGAATCACTGAGAAATAATGTACGCTGAATATCTTTCCCTCTCATTCTAAAATAATTCTCACCATTTTGATCACTTTATTTGAAGGATTATCTGAAAATTACGGAGGTCTTCACTTAAGCTGAATCTAGAAAATTTCTCAACAAAGGAGGGTCTCTCTCGTGTAATTTAGTTTGATATATTAGCTAGGGACAAAATTATTATTAGCCAAGATTGGATACGTATCCTGAAGCTAAAGTAATCATTTGTGTTCCAGAGCAAATACCACAGGGAAATTGTACCCAGTGTATGTGATTAAAAGAACTGTAACAAATAAAATCATATTAATGTTGTTATTCCTAACAATAGTGTGCATGCAATGGATTTCAACTTTGCCCCTCAAATATGCAGCTGTTACAGAACGTCACACCTAGGTTGCTATAGGGGCATCCTTATGTGAACATTTCATGTCTGTTTAGAAGGATTTAGACTGGCTACTTACTGTATTTGCTTCCAGGTCAGACCCAAGGCATAGGCCTGCCCAAGGTAGCTGTGCTTTGTGTCAGGGAGAAATGTCACACCATAGAGGCAATGCAGTTCTCTTCATCAAGATGTTAAAAGAACAATAGAACTTTCTATAGCTTCACTCCAGCAGTTTCAGTATACAGGTACAAAAGAAGTTTCAAATGCGTGTACCACTGATATCCCAGCTAACATTTCATTCAGATAAGTGGAATAAAGCCTATAAATGCAATGATTTGGCATGCTACTCATTCAGGGTTTGCACCGTGTCACATGCTCAGAATTTGCTGGAATAAAATTATTTCACAAAGCTGCCCATAATGCCATTTTCATCACTCTGCAATGCTGATCTTATGGTTTAATGAAGAGAAAGGTTTTGAAGCTTCTCAGTGCATTTGTTAATTGTTTCAAACATTGATATTCCCTTAACACTGCTGTCAGAGCAACCTACCAGGAGGAATGTTTTGCAGTTCAGCAGACAAGTATGCACAAATATACATGCACAAATGCCTAGACCTTCTGGGTGGGAGATTTCCAGATGCTTATTTGCTTTGCTTTTTTTGTGTGAAGAAGGTTCTGCCTGTTCATTCATGGGGCACTGGAGGTTTTGAGGGAAGTACTCTGTGTGATTGACCAATTTGAACCAGTATGAAATCTGAATAGCTCGCATTGTGTGCACGTACAATTGGTGAAGATGAATTGAACAATGTTTGGCTGAAGGTGCTGTCTTTGAGGGAGAGAGTCACCACCATAAGTGTCTTATCATGCTGTAAACACAGGGGTCCTCAAACTTGGCAACTTTAAGACTTGTGGACTTCAACTCCCAGAATTCTCCAGCCAGCATAGCTGGCTGGAGAATTCTGGGAGTTGAAGTCCACAAGTTTTAAAGTTGCCAAGTTTGAAGACCTCTGTGTAAACATCTGATCAACATTATAAAATCAGTTTTAAGGTGGATTGATAATGATTAGCAAATGAAAAGGCTGGTGATGTGGCAGACATGGTAATTCCAGAGGGGAATTCTTGATAGAATAGCTCCATGAATGTAAGTGTTTCCTTGTTCTATTATGTTGATGCTAAGCTCTGTGAAGTTCTGATGCAAGCTTAGAGTGGACCTGTTCACAAGTGGCTTTCATTAATTTGTACTGCCAAGCACTTCTGTCTTGATGATATGCTTGTCCTTGTTCATAGTTTCAAGGGGCTTCTGGTTTTAAATGCACATATTCACAGTTGTTAATTGGATTATTTTCTTTTCTAAAATAGCAGCCATTTCTAATAAAGCATTGTTAAAATGTAATTGAACTGTTTCTCTAGGTTGTGATTATTAAAAAATAAGAGGCCAAGATAAAAATTATATAAATAAAAAATAAATATTATACGATATCATATCCTGGAAATCATTTCCAAATATCTTTCCCTATTTCAATATATATATACTGTATATATATTGTTCAATTGATTGACTGTTCAATCAGTCAATCAATTAATGCATATGTATTGGCAAGGATAATGAAAACAAAGCAGTAACTATCTAAATCCAACTATATGAGCTGAGGTGGCACAGTGGTTAGAGTGCAGCACTGCAGGCTACTTCAGCTGACTGCTGGCTGCAGTTCGGCGGTTCAAATCTCACCGGCTCAAGGTTGACTCAGCCTTCCATCCTTCTGAGGTGGGTAAAATGAGGACCCAGATTGTTGGGGGCAATATGCTAACTCTGTAAACCGCTTAGAGAGGGCTGTAAAGCACTATGAAGCGGTATATAAGTCTAAGTGCTATTGCTATTGCTATATTGAGTAAGAAACTGTATTTTTGGAGACACAAGCAGAAAAATCTTTTCCATTCTTTAGTTATTGTCATCTTGAAGTCTCACTGTAAATAAATAGCAGCCTAATTTCTTGGTTAGCAATATTCTTTTATGGGCCATGAATAAAGAAGAAATAAAGGTCTGGCATACAATGGCTAAACAATAGAGAGACACTAAATCTGCATTTCTGTTCTTGTTTCAGCTCAACAATTCAGACAATAATCAAGTTTGATTTGGATCATTTCAGAGATTCTCTAATTTGACTCCAAGCCAAATCCAATGTGAGATTTGGTGACTTATATATCCATTAGCTATCATGAGAAACCTTAAGAGCTATAAAATTTTTGTTCAAACTAAATAAAAGTGTTCATTCACTGTGGGGCTTTTCTGAATTGATGAGATTTGCCAAACTTAATAAAATAGTTATGTGAGTTTGATGCTAGTTTGATAATAACCGAGAACAACTTATTTCAGAATGTATATTCAGTTCTACAAAATCCATAAAATTACAAAGGGAGAGCAGATAGAAACAGATTCTTATTTTGCTTATCTCCAATTCTGTTTTGATTAGCAGTACATATATAAAACAACCATGGAATAATGTAATTTGTGAAGAATGGAGAAAATTCAAAACTTTTTGGGTTGCTATTTCTGTTGGTAGAAGGATTCCCAGCCATCTGGTGTTACATGAAGCTTCTTTTCTCACCTCAACAAATTACTCCACTTCAAAGTGGGTGTGGTGTATCCAGGGTTCAAAATTAGTGTGAAATATGGCCAGTGCAGACCTTGCTTCCTAAATCCAGAGCAGTAGGCTTCAAAAAGTGAAATAAATCCATGATGGAGAAGAGATCTATCAATACCAGCAAGGAGACTAGACTTCACAGAATACTGATGCATATTAAACCACTCTGTTGCCAAATAATAGTGCATCTGATTATCTAAATCAGAGACACATAGCACCAAAAGGAAAGTTAGTGTTAAGGACCCTGCATGATTGGTGTGTAAGCCAATTAAAGAACTGAAGAGAGAATGCACACTTACATCCAAGCAACAAATAACCTAATAGCTACAACCAAAGTGGGGATAAGAGGGAATATGGCAATAATTGTGCCTATGTTGCTATGTTCTAGTAAGACCTAAGACAGACAAACAACAACATTAGAATGGAAAAGGCAGGATTTGGGTGAGAGGGAGGACTACTTGGGCAAATGAACATTTTGATGAGTTCAGTGAAACTTAATCATTTTGATTACACTAAAAAGACCGAGGGGAAAGAGACTTTTTTCCAAAAGGCTTTTAGTTGGATCCTGACTTATTCATACTACTTTGAGTAATCCACATTCTCTCAAAGGCTCAGTGCAGCTGCTTGCCTATGCTACAGCAATCTTCGTTAGCTCTTCTGCTCAGCTCTGTATGGCTTTGTGCCCTGGGTTCCCAATGATTTGCACAGGTGGGAATTAAAATCCAACCTGCCACGAAGACCTACCTGCCTGCATATCTTGCCCATAGCAAATGTCTTTATAATGGTCCTTTCGTCTCCTACGTCTGCCAATGCATATGAAAGTAATAAACCTTTCTCTGCCTGAACATATTAGCGGTGCCTGAAAGTTGAACTCAGACAGGCTTATTAGAGCCCCCCATTCACAAATGGGCTGGGATCACTGAGCATTACACAATTGTTATGCCATATCCTTTTCTCCTGGGTTCCCCTGCCCCATCCTCCTTTCTGAAGTATATTTTCTATTGATGCTTTTCCCCCCCACATGATTAGTCATCCAGGAAATACTTAAATTACCAAATATATGGTTTTAAAGATTGATAGACCAAATTATATTACACTAATACAATATTCCAGGGATACAGAAATTAGAAGCCTTTACGGTGTATTTTGATTCATAAATTGTTCCTCCGTATTATATAGTTGATCTGCAGCTAAGGGGATTTTTTTCCCCTCCTCCTTTTCGTTTTGCCTGATGTCAGATTCTCAGAGCCAGTAACCAAGCAAAAATAAATGTCTTAGTCCTTGGTTCAAAGAACTAATGGGTTACCAGCATAATTAATTTTATGTTTAATTACTGTAGAATGAAACAATCCAACAATATCCAATCAATCCTTTGAACGACAGAACAGAAGGTCAGCAATCACTAAGCCAATTGTTTTGAAAGAGAAATTTATGTCTGATTTCCTTTTATGTGCTGGTAAGAGAAATTGGATAAAAGTGGTCAAGCAACCATATATGTGTATATATATGGACATGATGATTATCTCCCCCCATCCACCCATAAACAAACTCTAGCATGAGCTCATCTAGACTGTAATTTCTATTCTAGCTGGCAGCAACTCAGAATGCCTTTAAAAAAATAAAAAAATAAAACCCTTTCCTTTACAGAATGGTCGCTCATGCATCTCCAGTCCAGGAGGAAATGCATCTTTCCCAAAGATAGAAATCCGTGCGAAATCGTGCTTATGCTGATGTCTGGTTTAGAAATAGTTACCTTCATTGTGGAAGAAAGAGCAATGCTAAGCATTGAAGGTGTCTTCTACAGCCAAGTTTGCTTGCAATCCCTTGGACATGAGAGGCTTGCAAAGACTGCTCTCAGGCTTCCCTTCCAAAATATAGGGCACCCAGCCACTATTTTAACATTGAAATCATGTTCAGGAAAGATGAGTTTAAACCACAGCTACAATCCCACAAAAGAACTCTTGTTATTACTAAGCAGGGTTGAGCAAATGGTGCTGTTTTGGTGTTGCCCCAGGATCTGGAAGGCATTGGATCCAACTGCCCTGTTTATATCACTATTAAAACCACAGGAATTCTGCCCTCATCACTTCTTGATACTCTGCCATCATCATCTGTCCTGACATTGAGAATGCCCACAATTCACAAAGAACTGAACTCTTTTAAACACTGAACAGCAATTACATTAAGAGCTGTGGTGGCACAGTGGTTAGAACGCAGTACTGCAGGCTACTTCTGCTGACTGCTGGCTGCCTGCAATTGGGCAGTTCAAATCTCACCAGGCTCAAGGTTGACTCAGCCTTCCATCCTTCCGAGGTGGGTAAAATGAGGACTGAGATTGTTGGGGGCAATAGGCTGACTCTGTAAACTGCTGATAGAGGGCTGTAAAGCACTGTGAAGCGGTGTATAAGTCTAAGTGCTATTGCTATATTCATGTTTTGATATGTCTTAAATGCATTTTTGTGATGTATGCTAAAAAGACTGATCATATCCTTGAAGACCACTACAGTTTGTAAATGTAACTTCTGGCAGGAAAGCAAGTCACTTTTTTTTTCTGGCCAATATTATTGCTTTAGTCAATTGCCAATTGGAAGACACAGCACGCTGAATAACAGAAATTATAGACTAAGGAACAATGTATGAAACAAAGAAGATTCTGTGCATAACTATGCATATCGTCCTAAATTCCCATTTCAGTGTCAAGTAATATGTTATCAGGGATGAGTAATATATATCCATTATAATAAGAAACTCTGGAATTAATCACATAATTTAGGACAAGGGCACATGAAACATTTTCTAAATGGGAAATAATACCACTAGAGTGTCAATATCAGCTGATAAACACGTGAAATAGATAAGGCTTAGCGATATATTTGGCTAGTTTTTTTCCTCACAGAAAGACCATGTGACTTCAAATATTAATAAAGCAACCAGACTGAAAAGATCCTGGAAAAGAGTTGGGATATACAGATGTCTCTTTAAACTTCATTTTGAATTTGATAAGTGCTCAAATGCAATTACTGGGTAAGGAAAACGCCATTTCTTTACTGTTTGTTCAGCATTTGCTATACAATATTAATAAACCAAACCACACTGAAAACTATTGTTTGGACAAATACATTCAAAAGAGAGTTATCTCCCTTTCTTGCTTTCTTTTACTTTAATGAATTCTCATCATGAAGATACAATCACTAGTAAAATGAGTGAAGTTTATAGGCTGACATATACATAGGAAACATTTTGTTGTGCCTGTGTCCTTTTTTAAATCCTCTGTAAACTGGAGCATTGATTGCAGCTTTGAGGTAAATAGAAAAGGGGAGAATGATTTGGAGACCATCCATTTTCTTCCAGCATTTTCTTCCAACATTTCCTTGAAATGTGTTTAATCTGGTTTGGTGATATCAGCTCATGTCGTGTTTGTTCACAATAGGAAATTGTTCAATAATGCAAGTCTTCGCCCAGGTCAGACCCACTGAGTTTCCCAAAACTAACACAGTTCGGGGCATTCTAACTCTGAATTGGAGCTCAAAAAGCTAGGATGCCGGAATCTGATTGGGCTATGTATCTTCAAAAATTATTTGGAAGAAATGCTTTTGAAGGTCCCTTTACAGATGCTACATCATTTTGCAACCTCAGAAAAGATTTCTTGCCTTATTCAAACAGCCATATACAGTATTTAGGGTTAGGGTTGGAAACAAAAAGACATTCTGGCTTTAAAGAAGTGTTGTGCTTGTGCTTCTACCTACCCAAAGCATCTACTCAATGCACAGTCACAGAATCTGGTTGTCAGGCTGTTGTACTTCATCACTAGCTGATTATTGTATTCATCCTCCCCCTGTGCATATATATAAATTACAGACTTCCAATGTAAAACCTGTTTCTTAGGAAATAAATTTAGGAATTAAGCTCTGCAGAAAACTTGAGGCTGCATTTCACAATAGTAATAACACAGGCAATTGGCTGAGATATTTTCTGAGGAATACATAGGTTAATCTTCTTGCTGTTAAGCTTTTACATTGAACTTTTCTGCATTTCTGATAAATATGTAGAACTACACTTTTAGGCTGCTATTCTGTTCAATCTTATCTTTGCCAAAGTTTCACTAATCAGAAGAGGGAGAAAATACACACACACACACACACACACATGTCATGTCTATCTATGTATCTAGCTGTGTGTATGAGAAAGTGTAAGAGAGATATAGCTATATAAATATAATAAATTATATAAATAAATAAATGCATCTGGGGATATAGGGGTATGCATGTAAAAGTCAAGCCAGATGTTTATTTTGTTATTTATAACATTTGTACAATTTAAAAAAAATCAAATAGTATATGTTTAAAATGTTTAAAATAAAAAATATGTATTTAACAATCATACAGAATACAGAATTAAAATGAATAATAAAATAAACATAATATTTATTCAACACGGGTAGTTATAATTCTAAAAGTAATTTCAATTCAAACTTTGACAAGAATTGCTTTCTTTGTTTTTACTCTGTAGTCTGGGTACCCCAGCTTCTCCTGGCGTAGAATTTTGACAGATGGTTAAACACCCAGGTTCCCAATTTCTTCTGGGCAACCTCACTGATCATGACTTTGATCTGGATTCAACTGCTTAAGAATCTGCTAAGTCTAACTGAAATCTTTATAATTCACTGGGTAGAACTTGTGTGCTGTGCTGTTACCCAAGTCCATGGGCTAAAGGCCTCCTCTTGCTCTGGTTGATTCCCTCATGCTTCACCTTTGGAATAGTTGGACATTACATGGATATTATGTGTTCACTCATGACATGGTAAGTCCCAGATCTGCGTCTATTGGATGACGAACTATACCACGGGGTGTCAAACTCACTGCATCAGATTGCTGTCATGTGACATATCGCAATGTTTTTCCCTTCACGGAGCTGGGGTGAGCATGGCCTGCATGTGATGCATCTGGCCTGTGGGCCTCCGGTTTGACACCCCTGAACTATACAGACAATGAATAAACACAATGGAGCCCACAGGCAACCCTCCAACTCTTGAAACCTGCCTCTGGTTCATTATTTGTGTGAGTGAATGGGTGTGTGAGCGGGGATGTATGAATCTTTGAGTCAGTTTTTTTTACTCCTGGTGACTGCCTGGAGCAATCTCTGCAGTTTTCTTGGCCAGACTTTTCTGGAGTGCTTTGCTATTGCATTCCTTTTCTTAGGGCTGAGAGAAAGTGACTGACCAAGGTCAACCAGCTGTGTTTATGTCTAAGGCAGGACTAGAACTCACAGACTCTTGGTTTCAAACCTGATGCTTTAAAGCAGAGGTCTCCAACCTTGGCAACTTTATGAGGTATGGACTTCAATTCCCAGAATTCCTCAGCCAGCATGGCTGGCTGAGGAATTCTGGGATTTGAAGTCCACACCTCATAAAGTTGCCAAGGTTGGAGACCTCTGCTTTAAACCACCACACCAAACTGGGTCTCTCAGCTGGAGCTTACTGAGATCCAATGACAGGACTTCTATGCACTGCTTTCCATCTGGTTACAACAACTGAATATCTCAGCAGAATTTGGCAACATGCTTCGGGGAGAAGCCAGGTCAGTGGGCCTTATGTAAAGTTTATGAAGTGGCAGACCACTCTCAATGACAAAAAGAAAATGTAAGGTGGGTCTGTTTAAAAGCAGCAATTGTCAGAATTCATATTCCGTATGTTATGTGAAACACACGTCATTAACGACTGAATTACTTGACTTGTAACATGAGCTAAATTAAAGTTAATGTCAGGCCACATAAATCACACCTTGAAATATATCACTAAGTGCATTGAAAGAGGCATCTTTGCTCTTCCCCCCACAGGGAACCCAAAAATGTGGGCTTTGGGTTTTTTCCCCTTAGTTATCAAGATGACAGATTGGGGGGTCTTCCCTCCTCCCTTAAGACTTATAATCTTGCTGTCAAAAACAATCATGATGTGAACAGCAACAGTCTTGGATTTGGCATTCCACAGTAGACTGACAATTGACAGGGAAATTTAATGTTTGTAGCACATAGAAAATGTATCATGGGGTAGGTAGATGAATTCATAATCAAGTGGATCTGAAGCATCTGGATTTACAGCAATGTAAATTCAAAAGGTCAAAAACAGTTTTCTTTTAATTATTTGATCTCAATGATCTCATCATTGATCTCATTAAAATTGATTTACATGCATGAACTTCAGTTTATATCCAGGTTTTTGCCCATCATGTCCTGTCCCTTTTAAAGACATTGTGGGCACACTCGTAGATCTCCTGTCTTATGATTATGTTGGCTTGGCTTTAAGCCAGTTTAAGAAAAACCTGTTTGGCAAGGTATAGAGTCTAGATTCCAAGCTACTATACATCCTGTTAGACTGTTCTCCTGCTACTGTGCCTGTGAGAGAGAGAGAGAGAGAGAGAGAGAGAATACACATATAGTATATGCAAATTTAAGTTAAATTTATATATACAAGTTTAGAGAATCAAAACGCTTGTATATGTAGGCACAAGAAGCATCTTTAAAATAATATTTCATTTATTTCCACCCTATTGCGCAATAATAGCTTTTATACTATTCTTTAATTGGTACAGCTGAAATAACACAATGGCTAAAATTGTTGTCTAAAGGACAGAAAAGCTATATTGCTAGCTTAAGACTTGGAAGAATTTTAAAAGGATACATTGCTTTTCTTTTCCTGGGCTAGCCTGTTGTCCCCCTGGGCTTTTCTTGAAATAAATCTAAGGTTTTACTCTATTAGCTACAGTATGGGAACTGATAAATGATGAAACATATTTAAAAAAACACCCACAGAAGAAAGACCCAGGAAAAGAAAATTAGTAATGTTTAATAATTGCTGACTTTCAAATTGCCAGCCTTTTACATTTAGGCAAAAGGCATACCAACAATCTACTAAATGAATGAATACCCCTAGTAAAAGGCCTAGTAAAAATCAATCTAACAATGAATTTGGATAGTGGCCTTCCTATTCATTTGGAAGTGAAATGGAACCTACCAAAAAATAAATATGTGGCTTATAGATGTTTGATATAGTCCTTAGATAAAGATATTTCTTTGTAAACGAAATGTTTAAAGCAAAACCTCACAGCTTCAGAGTCTGAATTGTGGCCACTTTCAATATCAACTGTTGATAGGTTTGGTGACTGGATAAGTTCAATAATCAAAAATCATCAATAAATGGGAACTTTGCTTCTAATGATGGGTTATGAGTGTGCACTTAGTGCATTTAAACAAAGATCTGGAAATCCAGCAAGATCGGGCTGTTCTTCTCAGGAATGTTTATTTGAGTAGTCAAACTCCCCCCTTTTAAAGCAGGGAGATATTTATATCAAATAACCATCCCCCAAATCCAAAGGGCATTAACCTTAGTGTGCTGCAACACGCTTCCCATTGCAGTTTTGAGGGGCCGATACAAAAAACTACTATATGAGCTGAGGCTGTCCCCCCTGTTGCCGCCCTGAACAAGGGGCCATTGAAACTATAGTTCACTTCCTGCTATACTGCATCTATAAGGACTCATGGATTCAATTTACAACACCTTACCTAATAAAATATCCAGGAAATACTGATCTTTTTTACATGCAACTAGTGTTATCAGATCAGTATGGAGAAGTTTCTCTGAATATGGCCAAATTCTGCTATGCTGTATGTGAAATTAGGCAAATTTTAACTGCCCACTGTTAATCCACCACCAATCGTAAGCATTGTTCTATCTTATTTTTATTGTTTACTATTATTATTGTTGTTATTGTTATTGTTGTTATTGTTATTGTTATTATTATCATTATTCAATTATATCACAGCGGCCAGTTGTTTTGCCGGATTTGGCATTGATTACTAGTCGAGCCCCACCCAGGGGCCTAGGATGTCGTAATGTATTTCCGAAGTATATGTGTGGAACCGAGCAGTGCGGCTTTCTGCATTTGGCTGATGGTGATTTTGTAGATTTTGAGCTATTTTAAATGTAATTCCAGTGCTTTTGGAACAGCACCCAGTGTTCCAATCACCACTGGAATTACCACTGCCGGTTTGTGCCATAATCGTTGAATTTCGATTTTTAAGTCCTGGCATTTTGCGATTTTTTCATGTTCTTTTTCATCGACCCTGCTATCACCTGGTATTGCGATGTCGATGATAGTCACCTTGTTTTTTTTTACTATTTTGATGTCTGGTGTATTATGCGCCAGTACCTTGTCCGTTTGTATACGAAAACCCCACAAGATCTTGACCATCTGATCTTCAGTGACTTTTTCAGGCTTGTGTTCCCACCAGTTCGTATCAGTAGGGATGTTATAGTTTTGACATGTTGTTGTTGTTGTTGTTGTTGTTGTTTGAATGCTTTTATTTGCTGGTCTGTGACTAAAATGGGAACTTTCTAAATTAGCTCTGAGGTAGTTGGTCAGATAAACACAGCTTTAATAGCAATTCAAATAGCAAATAAAATCATCCCACAACAACATGGACAGATAAGAAACTTCTGCTGCATTCTGGCAACTATTAATTGTGAGCAGCTGTTGAATTGTATATATCACTAGAATTAAAAATAATTTGTTGAACAGATCAGATTTAAATCTTTATTAAATGGCTAACAAATATTTAATAAAATATTAATATTACGTAATATATTCCTGAAGTTATATTTAAATGGTCAGAGAATGGATAGAAAATTGGCAGTGCTCCACTATGAGTTTTGTGATATCAGAATAAGAATACTGAATGCACTTAATTCTGAGGAACAGAAACAACACAATAGAAAATGCAGTACTGTATATCCTAGATAGATATCTCATTTTATAGCCTTTGTTAATAAGAGTTAATGCAACGTCATATTTAAAAACTACTTGAATTCTAACCTCCAATCTCTTCCTTCAGAACCCATTAATAAAGGTTAACCCATTAAACTTTAATTTGCATAACATTTTCCAGCACAGATATAGAAGCTGTGTAACTTCACATGTAATGTCCATGTACACATGATTCTGTGTAGGACTCGGATGCCTTTGTATGGGCACTCAGAGAAGAACACAGGCCCAGAATAAATTACACTTCCTATGTAGCGATATAAGATATGCAGTGTGCCTTCCTAACACGTTGGTATGCCGACATATACACATGGACATGCATGTGTGTGAGCATGTGCGCACACATGCACACATGCACACACACACAAATATTCTTTTTATATAAAACACGAGTACTTTAGCTGTAATCATCTGAATTACCCTGATTTTTTAAAAGTCTAAGATTTCCAGCAGGAACACTGGGAATTTAAAAAAAAAAAAACTTCTCCATTGTTTTTATTTCACCTCTTCTTGAAAAGTATTAGTTACCACTCTTTTGCAGCCAAATTCTAAACTTATTAACTTGGAAATAAGTCCCATTGATTTAATTAGAGCATACCTCTGAGCAAGTCTACAGAATGTTAACCTTAATTGGGAGTTTCTCCTAACTAATGAGGAAATACGTTGAGGACTGCAAGCTTATCTTTCTTTTCTTTTCTTTTCTTTTCTTTTTCCTGAGGGGGGGAAAAAATAACAAGGAATGATTATTTTTAGCTGGGTTGTTCCTGTGTTTTATCTTTAAATGGGTGTATGAATTCAAGTGATGGAGAAGGTTTTTCCTCTGCTGTCTGCCATCTGGGTTGTGTCTGGTCAACATCATCGTGACAGGGGGAAAGGGCAAAATGCAGAAAGAAAGAACCTGGCAGAAGAACGAAAGGGAGAAAGGGAGGGAGAGAGGGAGAAAGAGAAAGAAGGGAGGCTTAAAGTTTAGAATGAAATAAACAACAAAAGAGTTCCTTCACTGAGTCGTTCGGCTAATACCTGTGGTCTACTGGGATCCTGACCCTTTCTGCCAGAACAGAGATCCTACAAAATGAGCGTAAGCATTACAGTAAGCCAAGTCCTATTCACTTCCATGCATGTGATCTCACCAGAACTTCTCACTTGTTCCATAGATATGTATGCACTAATGCTATCTTATGTTAGGATGATCTGAAGCAAGCGAACCCTTTCAAGTCATTGCGCTTGGCTAAAACAAGTTGCACTTTCGTATGGAACATCTAAACGTCTAAGGGTAGTTCTGTAGCTGTAGAGCAATTATTTCAACCTTATAGAAATGTTAGGAGATGTTCATCAGGAGAATGAAATAGTCTCTCTCCACCCTCATTTCCTTCATGACAAAATGTCTCTCCCTCCAAGGAACCCCAAACAGCAAGACACATGGGGCATGACTATACAGTAAAGCATCACTACCATGATATTTATTGTATACAATCAACAAGGAAGAGAAGGAGGTTGGGTACAAGGTAAGGCAGAACCAGTGTTAATGGGGTTCTATTAGCTCTCCATAAATTTGTGCAGCAATATGAGGAAAGATACTTTTTAAATATGTTTAATGTCATATTTTTCTATAAATACTTCTTTGGAAATAAATATCACATTGTGTGAAGGAAGGCATCTTTGATCCTACAAAATGTATACCATAACTATTAAATACTATTTAAGAGTTGAAGGATATGGAAAGTATTTAATATAAATGTCTTCACTTTGCTTCTTTAAAAAAGCTATTATATAATTTTACTGGAATTTTTTTTAGAAAGCAGCTATCAAATTCTTGATTGTCTGCAGAATCATGTACTATTTCAGAATTCAACAGTTAATGAAACAAGAATTCTAGGACTTCTTCTTAATACTTTGAGCTTGCTAATGCTAATTAGCACAATGTTACTTCTTTGCTACTGAAACATAACCTCTCTCTCTACCTCTGGCAAACTGGGAGACGGAAGGAGACAGTCATTGTTAACAATTGCAAAAATAACAAGTAAAATAAAAAAATAAATCACAAATTATTTCTCAATGTTCTGTAATTTCACATTATTTATGAATTTTCTCCAAGGCTGCTGCTTCTACAGAAGGAGGAATATACACAATTGTGCAAGCTGCTACCAGAAAAGTACCTGTGGTTTCCTAAGTAAAATGCAAGTCTCACCATGTTTTGTACATGTCTTGTGCACATGTCTTGCCCTATATAGCAATAGCGCTTAGACTTATATACCGCTTCATAGTGCTTTTACAGCACTCTCTAAGCAGTTTACAGAGTCAGCATATTGCCCCCCAAAATTTGGGTCCTCACTTTACCAACCTCGGAAGGATGGAAGGCTGAGTCAACCTTGAGCCGGTCAGCATTGTAACCATTGCGCCACCATGGCTCATAGATCCCTCTGTGTTACAAGAAAATTCACAAAAATGTTGCTAGGATGGGAACTTTTTTTGAGTGGCAACAGAAGTCAATTTCACCGCAGTGTGCAGGAAGACCAAATACAAGCATAATAGTATCACCTGGTAAGTAAGAAGAGCCTGCTTGTTCCATACTTTTCATTAGATTAATCCAGAAAATCTAGAGTTTAAGGGTGGGTTCAAATTTGCTTGGAGTTAGTCGTCGTCGTCTTCTTTTTTTTTCTTCTCAAAACAGACCTGAACAGAAACTTGTGCTTTAATACTTCCTATCATATTTGGAATTACATTTTTCATATAATAAAAATCCCTGCCACAGCTGCCTGAACTAGTCCTTTCATTTTTCTTGGCAAGGTTTTTCAGAAGTGATTTGCCATTGCCTTCTTCTTCCTAGGACTGGGAGAGAGTGACTGGCCCAGGGTCACCTACTGTAGGTGGTTTCATGGGTAAGGCCCAGGGGTGGGTTCCAACTTACCTCGCTGCCGGTTCGCTCCCTCCCGCGCCGCGTGGATGCACCTCATGGGCGTGCATGCGCAGTAACAAAAAATCCGGAAAAAAAACAAAGCCGAAAAAAAGATAGTGACTGCATGCACAGTGCCGGAAGTTGGCTTCTTCGCATGCTCAGAAGGAAAATAATAATAATAATAATAATAAAATTAAAAAAAATTAAAAAAAATAAATTTACCGGCACCGTGACATCACCGTCATCGTGACGTCACCAGCGGGCCGCTACCAGTTCAGGAGAACCGGTCCAAACCGGGAGGAACCCATCCCTGGTAAGGCCTGACTAGAACTCACAGTCTTCTGGTTCCTATCCTGGTGCCTTAACCATTTCATTAAACTGGCTCTCTCTTCTGGAGCTTATTGGGATCCAATGACAGGATTCTATGCACCATAGGATTAAATGTCAGCAATTGGCTGGAAGTATGAACAGTGCATTTCAGTTCTTAAATATATGAAGATTTTTAAAGTTTAAACCCTTTTTATTTTCCATGATCTGGGCCATATTATATGATCCTGAATGCTAAAGGTGTCCACAGAATCCAGCGGTTCCATTATTTGACAAATATCACAATAATACAAAACAAGCTCTACCCCTTAAACATACTTGTATGCAACATCGCATCTACATACAGAAGGGGGAGATTATACAGCCAATTTCTGATGATAATTTTTCCTCCCTCCCACAAATCATCATATTGGATACCCCTTTGAAATATTGTAAAAATATCATTTAGTCCTGTGGCACCCTAAAATCTAATACACACAATGTTGCTAAATATTTGTGGATTTTACACTTCATCAGATGTAATGGATTGTCGGGAAGAGAATAATAGATCAGTGGTACAGTCTTGAACCCAATCCTAGCATCCCTAGATAGGCATGAAAACAGGGTTGAAACCCAGCAGGTTTCTGACAGGTTCTGGAGAACCGGTAGTGGAAATGTTGAGTAGTTTGGAGAACTGGTAGCGGAAATTTTGAGTAGTTTGGAGAACTGGCAAATACCACCTCTGGCTGGCCCCAGAGTGGGGTGGGAATGGAGATTTTGCAATATTCTTCCCTCAGGAGTGGGGAGGGAATGAGGATTTTGCAGTATCCTTCCCCTAGAGTGGGGTGGGAATGGAGATTTTGCAGTATCCTTCCCCTGGAGTGGGGTGGGAATGGAGATTTTGCAGTATCCTTCCCCTGCCATGCCCACCAAGCCACGCCCACCAAGCCACAACACACCCACCAAGCCATGCCCACATAACCGGTAGTAAAAAAAATTGGATTTCACCACTGCATGAAAAAATCCTTCGAGACCTAGTGCCATCCAAAATGGGCAGTCCTAAATTAGATGGACCAATGATTTTGATTCAATTGAAAACATCTCTCTATAATTCTAAGTAATGCGGTAAAACATTTCTTAACCCTAATGTTCTCCCAAGTCCCTTTGGTGTTTTTGCTGTGAATCACAAACACAGCACATCACCCTCATCTATGAAGCTATAATGCATCGTGCTGTGAAGGACTGTCATCATCGTCGTCGTCATCCTAAAGCCACTACCACCAGCATGAACCACTTCAGTTTCTTATCTAAGCTGCCGCTCACCTACTAGAACTAAAGAGCGAGATTGCTAAAGAGCCAAATCTCAAGAATGTCATTCCCTTGAAGAGCTTTTGCATCTGTCAGGTTGTTAAGAAGCATCACTGCTATTGGGCCACCCTTCTTTCTTTGAAGAAGAGGAAACCGGCTTCATTGCCCAATTAGAGAGAGTTACATTTTCAATCCTGCACATATCTTTGGACAAGGCCAAACAATCTGCAGTAAAATTAACATAGCTTGCACTCAACTCATTGTGCCCCTCTCTTTCCCAATATTTAATGTGCATTTTCTATACCAGCATCCCAGAAGAAGCTCAAAGGCACTTGAATAAAGAGTGCCTATTTCCCCATGGGTCTCCTTCCTTCCTTCCTTCCTTTTTTAAAAGGTCTTTATACATAACTTTCAAGTGAACCACAATTCATGACAATGTTTTTCCAAGTGTTTTACTTGGTTGGGATGGGTTTGGTTTTCCTGCAGTGCAAAGAGTGTGGTGCTGACTGTCTCACTGTGAGAGACACACTGAAGTGGCTGCCAGGATGTCAGAAAGAAATCAGGTAACCAAGGGAATGGCCTTGCAAAGTAAGGGAACTCATTTATCTTTAACCAAAAACCTCCCTTCATGGCTGGCTCCTTGTTCTGCTCTAAGATACACTTAACCTATCAGCAATAGGAGATTAAATACTCCTCCTTCCCATGGGTCAGCTTCATCACTGCCATGGTTGACCTCCCCATGGTTCCCTGATTTTATATATATA
>QLTV01000977.1:15778-25897 GCA_003457575.1 Thermophis baileyi
TAAAAGAAAGAAACAGAATACAGCTATGTACGGCTCTGCTTCTCTTCTACAAATATTTAAACAAATCAAATCCTTCAAAGCTGCTTGGCAAAGCCATATGCACCCTGTTCCCAACAGGAAAACAAAATGATTGTGTTGCTTCACTCTGCATTGTTCTGAGATCTGGTCCAACAGTTCCAGTAGCCAAAAGAAAGTTCTGTGCATAGGCTGAATAAAAGCTTTTCTTTTTTGTTTTAATATATTTTTTTATTTATAAGCATGAAAGCTTTTCTGACCTTCCTGTTAGCACGAAAAGGCAATTTGCATTGCCCCTGTGCCCAACTCAATCAGAAGTGACCATTCGGCTAAAATAATTGCGTATGTGGCTTTTTTTTTTTTAAACTAGTGACATACAAACAGCTGCACATAAATAGTAAGTAAGCAAGTGTATGTTTGCAGAAAAATGCCATAATGTGTTGGCATATGGAGATGATGTCGATTTCTGTCCACTTAGGGGATTTACTGGAAAGTACAATTGGGCCAGGAGTGCTAAAACCCTTTGTGTGCAGCTGTATCTTGTTTATTTGTACATGGCTAAATTGGGGGAGATAGAAAGATGGTGATCTTATTTGCAGATGACACGAAGTTGGAGGGAATTGCCAACCCTTCAGAAAACAGCTCAAGGTTCAAATGGATCGTGATAGACGTGAACCTTTTCTAACAATATGCAGTTTAGTGGCAAGAAATGTAGGACTCATTGGGATCCTTGGTGCTCTCTTGAGCATGGCTGTTTTCTTGCAGACGTTTCATTACCCAACTAGGTAACATCATCAGTGCTACAAGGGAGTGAGATTTGTTCTCTGTTGATATACAACTGGCTTGCCCTGTCAGCATTGATGAAAGAGTTCTTGATAGTTCCTTGATTAGACTGTCATTTATTGCTTGATTGTTTGTCTGAGTTTGTAGTTCATTGATTGGGGTATTGAATATATAATAGCCTATGTAAGCGGAAATCAAACCCCACTCCCTTCTAACATATTTATGATGTTACCACATTTGGTAATGAAACTTCTGCAAGAAAACAACCAAGCTCAGAGACCACCAAGGACCCCACAGTTCAAGCCTGAACTACAAATATTCTCTTTTGATGTAGGGTTCTACGCTTAGGTAGCAAAAATCAGATGTACAGCTCAGGGGTGAAATTCAAAATTTTTCCCTACTGGTTCTGTGGGTGTGGCTTGGTGGGCGTGGCAGGGGAAGGATACTGCAAAATCTCCATTCCCTCCCCACTCCAGGGGAAGGATACTGCAAAATCTCCATTCCCTCCCCACTCCAGGGGGAAGGATATTGCAAAATCCTCATTCCCTCCCCACTCCAGGGGAAGGATACTGCAAAATCTCCATTCCCTCCCCACTCCAGGGGGAAGGATATTGCAAAATCTCCATTCGGTGGGCGTGGCAGGGGAAGGATACTGCAAAATCTCCATTCCCTCCCCACTCCAGGGGAAGGATACTGCAAAATCTCCATTCCCTCCCCACTCCAGGGGAAGGATACTACAAAATCTCCATTCCCACCCCACTCTGGGGCCAGCCAGAGGTAGTATTTGCCAGTTCTCTGAACTACTCAAAATTTCCGCTACCGGTTCTCCAGAATCTGTCAGAACCTACTGAATTTCACCCCTGGTAAAGCTACAAGAAAAGTGCACCTTGTGAGCACTAGTGCTTGCCAAAATTTGGTTGTCCTCCTAGACCACAGATTAAGCATAAGTAAGCAAGTGTTTTTTTTCCAGTGAGACCAGTCTATCAGGGCAACCTGGTCTACCCAATTATGGGACGGAGCATACTGCTTCCGCTTTCGCCTTTCAGCCCCAATCCAGGGGCCTTCGCAGGCAGTCGCTTTCGCGACAAACTATTTTTGTGTTTTGTGCTTTATTTCTTTGTCAGTAAAATATGAATTCAACATAAGAAAGTAAGGTGCCAATGCATTCCTGGGCTGGATCAATAGTTATATAATGTTGAGATCGTTAGAATGGATAGTTCTGCTTTACACTGTAGTAGTCACAACTGCACCTGAAAGACCACGTACCAGTTCTGGTCACCACAACATAATAAGGAAGTTAAAGAACTGGAAAGAGTGCAGGGAAGAGCAACAAAGACGGTTTTGGAATCTAACAATGATAAAGAACCCTTAAGAGAACTGAGTATGCTTAGCTTAAAGAAGAGTAGACTGAGGGGAGACATGATGGTAATTCACTGCGTTCTTCCTTGAATAAGTCTTTTGAAATTGTTGGATAATTTATTTATAATAACATTCAAACATCAAGCATTTGTACGCTTCTGTGGCTTAAGTGTAAGGATAACGTTTGTATAGGAAAAGAGATCAAATTCTTCCAATTTACAATTTTCTTGACTCTTTTATTCCGCAACTCACAAAATTGAACTCCTGGGCTCAAATTTTGTTCTAATTCTGCCTGCACCTCCTTCCAATTAACTGAACACAATGTGTGAGAAGAGGGATGTACTCAGTATCTAGCAGGATATCTCCAAACCTCTGCCGATCCTTTAAAAGAATACATGGTTTTCGTATTTTATGCTAAAAATAAAACAAAACTTCAACAGTGTTTCTGGACATTTAAAAGGAAAATGTGAAAAGAAAAAATCTTTTGTGCAGTTCCTCATCTTGGAAAGAAAAAAAAATATCTACAGCTTTCTGGATAGATAATGATTTTCCGTGAGCGCTGTGACTCTCATAGGTAACAAAAAATATTTTTTGTATTAAGAGGGTCACTCGGATATGTCCTAAGGAGTGTTCTTTCCATGAAAAAGTTGTCTGCTTTTTATTTCGTTTTGCTCTGTAAGCAAGGAAGAATGGAACAATGACTAGTCAGAGGTGGTATTCTGCTGGTTCGGACCGGTTTGGGTGAACCGGTAACAGCGACTGCGAGTGGGCCCGCCCACCCGCCCAGACGTAATGCCGTCCTATTTAGCCATGTTTTCGAGGCTGGGCACATGCGTGGAAGGTGTGCGCACGAGTAAAGCGCATGCGCGGCAGGTTGTGCACATGTGCGGCGGTGGCGCATGTGAGCGAAACGAGCGAGCGCATGCACACGCACTCACATTTGCAAACCAGTAAGGAAGGTAAGTGAATACCACCCCTAGTGACTAGTGTATATCAAATAAGCTCCACAATAAATAAGTCTGGCCCCAGCTCAAAGCAGGAATTTTCAGCTCAAGCTGCACACATGTGGTTTTATCAATATCATTGACCCGTAATAAGTTAGAATGAAAATGTGGCTCACTCCTGTTGCTCTATTACTGATATGACAAAAGATTTTGTTGTCTAAAATAGATCGAAAGACTAAAGCAATCCTCTGGTGGGGAACATTTGAAAAAAAGTGCTGCTACTGCTTGTAACCATTGATGGAAAAGAGGTAGTGGACAAAATAGGTATTTGAGGTCATCCAACATGGTTCTTCTTTTGTTGTAGTTAACTGCGACTCAAATTCCACATCAAGGGTGTTTTTATTATTCATATATGATTAAGTACAAGTAGTCCTCGATTTACGACTACAATTGAGCCCAAAACATCTGTTGTTAAATGAGACATTTGTTAAGTGAGTTTTGCCCTATTTTACGACGTTTCTTGCCATAGTTGTTCAGTGAATTACTGCCACTGATAAGTTAGTAACACCGTTGCTAAGTGAATCTGGCTTCCCCATTGATTTTGCTTGTCCAAAGGTCGCCAAAGGGGATCACGTGATCCTGGGACACAGCAACGATCACAAGTATGAACCAATTGCCAAGCATCTGAATTTTGATCACACGACCATGAGGATGCTACAAAGTATGAAAAAGTCACTTTTTTCATTGTCGTTGTAACTTTGAATGGTCACTAAATGAACTATTGTTAAGTCAAGGAGTACCTGTACTACCAAACATGTTTTGGCTCTTGGTGACCAAATACAGAGATCCTCTCCAGGATGATCCATATTCCATTTGGCCTTTTAGGTCATTCTTCCCAAACTTCTTGTTGCAGCTTGTCCCATTTTTCTCTTTGCTTTCACTTTTCCCAGAAACAAGGACTTTGGTTCTTCACATAATGTATCCGTAATATAAGTAATTTGAGCCTGGTCAAATTTAGTTCCTGTGTGGAAGCTCTGGGTTGATTTGATTTGATGACCCATTTATTTTCTTGGCTGCCCATCGTATTATTGGAATTCTTTTCAACACTAAAGTTCAAAGCCATCAATATTCTTCAAAGTCTAGTTTTTCCAGACATGCTGACCTGGGAGAAATCATTGTCTGGATCAGTGGTGAAATCCAATTTTTTTTACTGCCGGTTCTGTGGGCGTGGCTTGCTGGGCGTGGTGTGGCTTGCTGGGCGTGGCTTGGTGGGCGTGGCAGGGGAAGGATACTGCAAAATCTCCATTCCCACCCCACTCTGGGGCCAGCCAGAGGTGGTATTTGCCGGTTCTCCAAACTACTCAAAATTTCCGCTACCGGTTCTCCAGAACCTGTCAGAACCTGCTGGATTTCAACCCTGGTCTGGATGATTCTGAACTTTGCAGGCATCTGAATACCCTTTTGAAGACCTTCAACACTAGCAAATGCTAGACACTGGCACATTTCTTGGCTGTTAGATTCTTTATTGATAAGGGCGGATCCTAAACCGCCAAAGCTGTCCACCATTTCAATATCTTCATTACCATTCCTGAGACTGGCTGCTTTCCCTGTTGTCGTTAATTTAGTTTTCTTTATGTTTAATGAGTCCCATTTTTCACTGTGCTTTGACTTTCATTACTAGAGCTTGCAGATAATGCATTTTTTTTTCAGCCATCGGAGTAACATCATTATGTGATGATGTTTTCACTCCAATTCTAAATACATTATCAGCTTCCAATCCAGCTTCCCTGAGGGTATATTCAGCATGTAAGCTAAATATACTAAATAACATATGAAGAAAGGTTGCAGGAACTCGGTATGTCTAGTTTAATGAAAAGAAGGACTAGGGGAGACATGATAGCAGTCTTCCAATATCTGAGGGGTTGCCACAAAGAAGAGGGAGTCAAGCTATTCTCCAAAGCACCTGAGGGTAGGACAAGAAGCAATGGGTGGAAACTAATCAAGGAGAGAAGCAACTTAGAACTAAGGAGAAATTTCCTGACAGTTAGAACAATTAATCAGTGGAACAACTTGCCTCCAGAAGTTGTGAATGCTCCAACACTGGAAGTTTTTAAGAAGATGCTGGATAACCATTTGTCTGAAGTGGTGTAGGGTTTCCTGCCTAGGCAGGGGGTTGGACTAGAAGACCTCCAAGGTCCCTTCCAACTCTGTTATTCTATTCTATTCTAAATAAGAAAGTATACAGTCTTGCCTGACTTCTTTGCCAGTCTGGACCCAGTCTTTTCCAGAACTTTGTCTTCCTTATCTGTACAGGTAGTACAGATTACCTCAACTTACAACCATTTTTTAATTACCGTACAAAGTTATAACTGCATTGAAAAAAAGTGACTTAGGATCGTTTTTCACACTTACGACCATTGCAGCATCCCCACAGTCATGTGATCAAAATTCAGACATTTGGCAACTGGCTCATATTTATGACGGTTGCAGTGTCCCGGGGTCATGTGATCACCTTTTGGGAACTTTTGGACAAGCAAAGTCAATGGGGAAGCAAATTAACAACTGCGGTGATTCACTTTAACAACTGCGAGAAGGTCGTAAAATGGGGCAAAACTCATTTAACAACCGCCTCACTTTGCAACAGAAATTTTGGGGTTCAGTTGTGGTCATAAGTCGAGGACTACCTGTATATAGGTGTTGCGTGAAATGTTCTGGGATCCCCGTTTTCCTAAGCACATTCTATAGCAGGGGTGTCAAACTCAAGGCCCAAGTACCGGATCCGGCCTGCGGGGTGCTTAGATCTGACCCACAGGGCCGCCCTGGAAACAGCGAAGGACCAGCCCATGGTGCCTGTGCCTGGGAAAACGGAGCTCAGGAGGGCCTCATGCCGCCCCCGAGCTCCATTTTTGCTGGCAGAGCGCTTGGGCCACCACAGGCACCCCTGACACGAGTGACGTTGAGCTGGCCACGCCCACCCTGGCCACACCCACCTGCCCACCCACTCCCCACCACCCCGAGGTCAAACACAATGAAATTGAGTTTGACACCCCTGTTCTATAGCTTACAAAGGTTTTCTGTCAGGTCCCAAGAACTGAGAAAGATGTGCAGAATTACTTCTGAGCAGCTTCCTTAATTTGTTCCTCACCTAAAGACAGAAATTTTGACAAACCGAAGCAACTATTTGCAACATTATTGATACACTCTGAGAATTGCTAAGGGAGGATCCTTCTTCACTCTCTTTCTCCCAACTAAACTATCTAAGCTTTGTTGTCTCTTTGCTCTCTGGAATGAAGCCCCTCCCTCCTGGGAATCCAGACTACATTCCACCCCACTGACACAACTGAAGGCCTTTCTATAAACAATGAATCATATATTGAGTTATTTCTGTTCAAGGTCGGTAAAATGAGGACCAAAATTGTTGGGGGCAATATGCTGACTCTGTAAACCACTTAGAGAGGGCTGTAAAGCACTGTGAAGTGGTATATAAGTCTAAGGGCTATTTGATATCCTTTGGCCTTCCCAAATATCCAGCGTGCATCAGTAATAATGTATCTTGTTCCTTGGCCCTTTCTAGATTCATGTTGAACATCCAGTATTAGGTAGTCCTCAACCTATAACCACAACTGAGCCCAGAATTTAGGTAGCTAAGTGAGAATTTTGTTAAGTGAGTTTTGCCCCATTTTACGACTTTTCTTGCCTTCATTTGTTAAGTGAATCCCTGCAGTTGTTAAATTAGTAATATGGTTATTAAGTGAAGTTGGCTTCCTCATTGACTTTGCTTGTCAGAATGTCGCAAAAGATAGTCACATGACCCCTGGACACTGCAAACCATCATAAATATGAACCAGTGGTCAAGCATCCGAATGTAAATTACGTGACCAGTTGCCAAGTGCCCGAATTTTTATCATGTGAACACAGGGATGCTGCAATGGTTGTAACTGTGACAAATGGTCATAAGTCACTTTTTTCAGTATCGTTGTAGTCACTAAATGAACTGTTGTAAGTCGAGGACTACCTGTATTTCACTTTCCATGTAGCACTCTAATCTGCACTGGATGATCCTGAGTTCTATAATTAACAGTAATAATCATTTACTATGGACATTATTATTATTCAGATTTGAGGGTATTGTAAAAAAGTTCTTAATATTAGTATGCAGATTGATTTCTTCCAATCTACTGGTCCCTGTGTTTCACAATTCACACATACCCAATTGGCGTTGATAGGGAAGGAATTATTTAGTAGATCAAACAGGAAAATAACTCCAATTATACCTGGTCTAATGTTAGTAATTACAACCACTATAATTGCTGAACTATTTGCTGAGATTCTTTTTCTTACACTTATTTGTCCTTCATTAGCATGAGGTTAGAGTAATAGGTTATTAAATCATTAGAGCGTATCTATTACCGCAGTATAAATGCTTACTTGCAAAAATGTTTGCAATACTTTCTACAACTAGACCTAAGACCAACTTACATAATTTGACCTCAAAGGTCAATTTGCTTCTACTTGTTGGCTCTTCTGCAAGAAATCAGTCAATTTTAGGCCTTATCCCCATGACCGAATGCCATTATTCTCTCATAAAAAAGGAAAATGTTATTTAACTACAATAGAATGGACCTATTAATTTAACATTACAGTGCTTGTCTAACCTGTTATTAATATAAATGTTTTTCATTAATATGTTAAATCGGTTAAAATAGTATAGCGTACACTGGAATATCCAAAGGCCTTTGGTCTAAGGTTAAATTGTAAAATAATTCCCATCATGTTTCAAAACCAAAGAAATTGAGGGTATCATTAATTCAACACCACATACAGTTATAGACTTTATTCTGCTTGCCTGCTGCTATAGCTTTAGAAGTCAGAGATCCTGCACCAACAATGTCAGAGGTCTATGCTGGTGGAGGTTGTGTCCAGCAGATATTCAAGAGGTGAAGTTTCCTAATTACTTGACAGGAATCTTTCTGAGGCCTAGTACAAATTCTACAAAAGGGGTGTTGGTCCTCTTCTCGTAGGGGTGTGGAGTTATCATCCAGGATGGGTTGACCTCGTCCAATCATCTGAGGACTGAGTCTGTCAATTTGAATTCAGGGGCTCCGCACTGAGTCGTAACTGGGCATACAGGCAAGGCGGAGCCCCTGAATTCAAATTGACAGACTCAGTCCTCAGATGATTGGATGAGGTCAACCCATCCTGGATGATCACTCCACCCACTATGGAGAACATTGTGTTTCCCTAAAATTCCACCTGCTATACTAACTATGCAGGAAGAAATTCATCAGGTGCACAATTGGTCCATAATTACTTTCTACAGATAAACCCAGTAACTGTACATCTGATATTTCGGTGCTTAAAGCAGTCCAAATGACAGCATGTTTCAGATTTAGTTGTGATATTTTAATATCGCTTGCTTCAATACAGATTATATGTTGCTCCTCACCAGGGACTCTGAGCAACTATTCCAGAGTTAACTAGTTGTTGGTTAATAGTGCACGGTGGTTTTTCTGCTCGACATTAGAGGTAACCATGTCTGAGGCATAATTACAACAGTTCATTTAGTGACCGTTCAAAGTTACAACATCACTGAAAAAAGTGACTTATGACCATTTTTCACACTTACAACTGTTGTACCATTCCCATGGTCACGTGATTTATATTCGGATGCTTGATAACTGACTCACATTTGTGACGGTTGCAGTGTCCCGGGGTCACGTGATCAGCTTTTGTGACCTTCTGACAAGCAACGTCAATGGGGAAGCCAGATTCACTTAACAACTAGGTTATTAATTTAACAACGGCAGGGATTCACTTAACAAATGTGGCAAGAAAAGTCGTTAAATGGGGCAAAACTCACTTAACAACATAAATTTTGGGCTCAGTGTGGTTGCTTAGATTATTGCAACGCGCTCTACATGGGGCTACCCTCGAAGAGTGTTCGGAGACTACAATTGGTCCAGAATGCGGCTGCGCGAGCTGTCGTGGGTGCACCTAGGTACACCCATATTACACCAATCCTCCGCGAGCTGCACTGGCTCACTATTGGTCTCCGGGCTCAATTCAAGGTGTTGGTTATTACCTTTAAAGCCCTACATGGCTCAGGGCCAGGTTATCTTCGAGACCGCCTCCTGCCACATAGCTCCCAGCGACCGGTAAGATCCCACAGGGTTGGGCTCCTCCGGGTCCCGTCAGCTAAACAGTGCCGGTTGGCGGGCCCGCGGGGGAGGGCCTTCTCTATGGCTGCCCCAGCCCTCTGGAACCAGTTACCTCCTGAGATCCGGACTACCCCCACCCTGTTGGCCTTCTGGAAAGTGGTGAAGATCTGGCTGTTCCAGCAGGCTTGGGGCCGTTGATCTCGCTTCTGTAATTTGTCGAGATCCGGCCATGAAACGGTGTGTATGAGTTTTTAGTTGTTTTTTAAATGTTTTTAATTATGTTTCTTTTTAATAGTTTTTATATTTTAATAATGTTTTTTTTATATTGTTGTAAGCCGCCCAGAGTCCCCTGGGAGTTGGACGGCATAGAAATATAAATAAACTAAACTAAACTAAATAACTGACATTAAATCAAGACAAAGCAGTGATACTGTTGGTAAATAGGAAAGTAGACTCAGAGGTTGCAATTATAATTTTGGATAGAGTTGCACTGCCTTGAAACAGCATAGTTCAGAGTTTGGGCATACTCTGTGATCCTGAGCACTTACTGGACATGGTTGTGATGAGAAGGGTTTCCATACATTTACACATTACATGCCTGTGCAATCCTTATTGTACCAGACACATTTCACTAGTTTTCTACACCTTGGTGATCATGATATGACTATACAAAATACTCCCTGCAGGCTGGGCTTGTAAATTGTCTGGAAGGTGCAGATGATGTTAAATAGGATGATTTGGCTGCTAACCAATGAAAGATACAGGGATTATTTACCTGTATTGAAAAGATATGCAGTGGTTGCACAATGTGAACTGTTGGGGCTTAAAGAAAGGATTGCCCTCCTTTTACAAATCTGTCT
>QLTV01000977.1:25971-49699 GCA_003457575.1 Thermophis baileyi
CCAAAAATTCCAATCCCCCCCCCACCAAAAAAAAAAAAACCAGGGAAAAAATGGTTTTTTTCCCGAGCTTCAAAATTTCCGGAAATTTTACATCTCTAGTTGAGGGCTACCTATATTTATCAAATATGAAAATTCACAAGTGTCTCTATGGGAAGCGAATATGGATGTCAGCTTTATGCCAGTTTCACTCTGGGGATGGATGGATGGATGGATGGATGGATGGATGGACGGATGGACAGACAGATACAAGTAGCTTATATCTGGTCATAAGTAGCTTTTGTGTGGTCTATTGTAACTTCAAACATTTCCTAAGCGACCGGTTGTAAATCAAGGACTACCTGTACACATGGTTGACAATAGTGAGGAGAACCAGCTGACTACAAATATTAAGCATGACAAAACATAGACAGACATGAAAGTTCCTATCTCAGCAGTTATCTGCCATCAAATCTCCTTCACCAATCAGTATTTGAAGTGACTTCCTTGTTGAAGCTGGCTGGACACAAGACCAATGTTCTCCTTGTTAGATATTTCCTTAATTTCTCCCATTGTTATTGAACATACAGCCATCCTTTCATACCTCCAGGCAAGACTCCACACTCTTTATACTTTACATAAATGACCTTTGCAATCATATTATAAGCAACTGCGTCCTCTTCGCTGATGACGTAAAACTATTCAACACCACCGACAATGCTGCTGCCCTACAAAGAGACCTTGACTATGTGTCAGAATGGTCGAACAAATGGCAACTCCAAATCTCAACCAACAAATGCTCTGTCTTACACATTGGCAAAAAAAAAAAAAAAAATCAGAAAACAAAATACAAGCAGGACAAAAACGACAAAATATACACAACAACAAAAAAAAAAAAAAAAAAAAAATCAGAACACAAAATACAAGCTGGGCGGATGCGACCTCGTAGACGACCCTGACTCTGTCAAGGACCTTGGAGTACTCATCTCAAATGATCTAAGTGCCAAAGCCCACTGTAACAGCATTGCAAAAAAGGCATTAAGAGTTGTTAACCTAATCTTGAGAAGCTTCTTCTCAGGTAATATTGTACTGCTAACTAGGGCATACAAAACTTTTGCTAGACCAATTCTTGAATACAGCTCCTCTGCCTGGAACCCGCACCGTATATCGGACATTAATACAATTCAACGAGTCCAGAGATATTTCACGAGAAGAGTCCTCCACTCCTCTGCTCACAACAGAATACCTTATGCCACCAGGCTTGAAATTTTGGGCTTGGACAACCTACAACTACGCCGCCTACGGTTTGACCTAAGCATAGTACACAAAATTATCTGCTACATTGTCCTACCTGTCAATGAATACTTCAGCTTCAACCGCAATAATACACGAGCACACAATAGATACAAACTCAAGGTAAACCGCTCCAAACTCGATTGCAGAAAATACGACTTCAGCAACAGAGTGGTCAATGCCTGGAATGCTCTACCTGACTCCGTTGTTACTTCATCAAACCCCCATAGCTTCAACCTTAAACTGTTTACCGTGGACTTCACCCCATTCCTAAGAGGTCCGTAAAGGGGGCATGCATAAGCGCACCAGCGTGCCTACCGTCCCTGTCCTACTGTCCCCATTATTTGTATCCATTTCCTGTGTTCATATTCATGTTTAAACTTATACCTGTTATCTTGTACATGTATGACAAATTAAATAAATTAAATTAAATAAATTAAATTAAATTAATTAAATTAAATTAAATTAAAGAAGTGGTTCTCACAAACCTGAGAGACCACATAGATGCCCTGGGCTCACCTTTTCCCTGCTGCAATTGTCATGCCTCTTTGACTTTGTACAACAATGTGTTTTAATGTTCTCTGTCACCAAAATCAGAGTTAGGGGGGGGGTTGCCTTTAAATTATTCTTTACATTATGGACAAACTGATTTGTCAATAATTTGACATTTCATTAACACAGTTACAAATTATTATTTTTATTTTTTAAATTTGTATGCCGCCCAACTCCCAAGGGACTTCTAGTGGAAGTTTCTTCTAGTGGAAGAAACCAAGTTTCCACTAGAAAGTTAATGTGGGTTCCCACCACGGACAACAGGAACCCTATCCAAGATTTTAAAGTGTCATATTTGGAGAACTTGTGAACTGAAAACTTAGTACGCTACATATCTGTTAAATTCCACTAATCAATAATATACAGTATATTTCTAAGGTTACGAGGAATAAAATATTCAGAACATGAATGATAAGATATCTCTATCTTCTATGAGTAGAGTTCCCTTGGAACTTTATCTCTCAAACACACATACAATTTCTGTGCTTATATTTCTTTTTTAAGCTAATTGAATTTTAATACCTTGTTCATCATTTTATAAAATACCTTTTCTGCCAAATAAAGAATAATTGGGAAGGTGTTTAATCAGGCAAATTAAGCTATATAGAGGACTTTTCCCCCCTGTTTTCCATTTCTTTCCACGAAGACAAGCTATTAAGAAAACTGATTACTTAACTGATTCATATTTAGGAAATTGGCTCAGTGTCTAAGTGTTAAATATAACTGGTATTAGGGTAAAAATCCATATTCCACGGTTCTTTATTTAGCCAACTTGCTAATAATCACATTTTTCAAAGTCTTTTTGTTGTTGTTTCTACAACACAACTCTAGAAAGGGAAAGATCGAATACTTTCTGTCAAATTGTCTTGACCTGCTATACTGCATTTCTAATTTATTTAATTTGATTTTTTTAAAATCCCATCTTGATTATTTTTATAATAACTGAAGGTGGCGAACATATCTAACTCTCCTTCCTCCTCCTATTTCCCCCATAACAACAACCTGTAAGATGGGCTGAGTTGAGAGAGTGATTGGACCAAAATCACCCAGCCAGCTTTGATGGCTAAGGTAGGACTAGAACTCACTGTCTCCTGGTGATTGGCCCAAAGTCATTCGACTGGCTTTCATGCCTAAGGCAGGACTAGAATTCACTGTCTCCTGGTGATTGGCCCAAAGTCATCCAGCCGGCTTTCATGCCTAAGGCAGGAGTAGAACTCACCGTCTCCTGGTAATTGGCTCAAAGTCAGCCAGCCGGCTTTCATGCCTAAAGTGGGACTAGAACTCACCATCTCCTGGTGATTGGCCCAAAGTCATCCAGCCGGCTTTCATGCCTAAGGCAGGAGTAGAACTCACCGTCTCCTGGTGAGTCACTCATCTGGCTTTCAAGGCTAAGGCAGGACTAGAATTCACAGGCTCCTGGTTTCTAACTTGGAGTTTTAACCACTAAGCCAAACTGGCTTTCTTCATAGTTTAGTTCCTACATATTTGCATCCAAGTCATCTTCCTTACTCTTTAGAGAATGAGTCTGTGATGAAGTGTTGCTCATTTTAGTTTAACACACAGGATGCTGAGAGCTGAAATTACTGATTCCAGTGGCTGGCATTTCAGCCCTCTTTGACAGCATGCACTACTTGAAAAACCTCCTCCAATGGCATACACAATACTGTTAAACATTGCCTCACTTTTCTTTTCCACTGTAGCATCATCCCATTCAGGGGTTGTTGTTTTTCCCCCATTCCTTGCAACTACAGACTGAAGAGTTGACTGTTTCGCCTTCTGATGTATTTACCACGTGGTCACAGCAAAGACTTAAAGAGATTTTGTTTTAATCTCTTAATTGCCATCTAGTGATCATCCAAATTTGATTAGCCAGTGCTGAACAGTTGGGAGTTTGAAAGAGGGATTTAAGGTGTAGGATTACTTGATGGTGTAAGCTGTAAAGTACCATAAGAACATTATGTGAGGAGAGGAAGAAAGAAGGCAATAATTGAAATATTTGAAATATATTTTCAATTACAGGCATTAAGCCAGGGAGAACAAATCAATTTCAGGGTCAACCAAGGGACTGGCACATGTCAAAAAGAAGAAAGGAAATGGTTCCTGGGTTTCTCGCAGCCAAAGAGGATTGTGGGGTTAGAAAACAGATCAGGGACCTGTTGGGAGTGGTTTCCACAGGAAACTACCCTGTTTCCCCCCAAATAAGACATCCCCTGATAATAAGCCCAATCGGGCTTTTGAGTGCATGGCAAAAAGGCCAAGCGCTTATTTCAGGGTTCAAAAAAATATAAGACAGGGTCTTATTTTCGGGGAAACACGGTAGCAGAATCCAACTGGATATTAGGAGGAATTGCACAATAATGAGGAGATACTAAGAAATGAAACAAACATCTACAGAATACTGGTCCCTGTAGATTTTCAAATGAGGGTGACCAGATAATTTAGGTAATGTAGGTAGGGGTCCTTGTTGCTCTCTGAGCTTGCTTGTTTTCTTGCAGACCTTTCATTACCCAACTAGGTAACATCATCAGTGCTACCGGTAGTGAGGAGTGTGGTTTGCGGTCAGTTTATATTCTAGTGTCCTGTCAGTTTTGGTGGGGGTAGTCTTAGAGATTCTTTGGTTGGTCTGTTTGCTGTTGGCTTCTTTGGCCGTTTCTTGGTTGGGGTATTGTTTACTTGATTGTTGGCCTGATGTTAATCTTGGAATTAATCTATACAGGTAGTCTTCCACTTACAACAGTTTGCTTAGTCACCATTCGAAGTTACAACGGCAGTGAAAAAAGTGACTTATGGCCATTTTTCATACTTATGACCGTTGCAGCAACCCCCCATGGCCACGTGATTTACATTCGGATGCTTGACAACTGACTCACATTTATGACGGTTGCAGTGTCCCAGAGACATGTGACCACCTTTTGCGACCTTCTGACAAACAAAGTCAATGGGGAAACCAGATTCGCTTAACAACCGTGTTACTAATTTAACAACTGCAAGGTTTCACTTAAAAATATGGCAACATAAGTTGTAAAATGGGGGCAAAACTCACTTAACAAATGTCTCCCTTAGCAACACAAATTTTGGGCTCCATTGTGGTCGTAAGTTGAGGACTACCCGTACTGTTCTGGGTGCTGATTGCTGACGGAAATGGACGATGGATCTTTTTGTTCCCTTTTTGGCTGATTGTCTCTTTTGCACAGTCTATAGCAGGGGTGTCAAAATCAATTTCACTGAGGGCCGAATCAGGGCTGTGGTTGACCTCGGGAGGGGCGTGGCCGACTGGGTGGGCGTGGCCAGATGGGTGGGCGTGACCAGCTTGCCGCCACTCCCCATACTGCTGGCATGTATCCTCTTCGCGGGCCGGCCCCTTACATTTTGGACTCCGCCCAGAGTCCTTCGGGAGTTGGGCGGCATATAAATTTTATAAATTAAATTAAATTAAATTTTCCATGACGGCCCCATGGACTGGATCCGACCACATCACGGGCCAGATCCGGCCCACGGGCCTTGAGTTTGACACCCCTGGTCTATAGATGTTGTTAAAGTCTATGTGTGTCTCTTGATGGCTGATTTTGTCAGAGTGCCAGGCTTCTAGAGGTTCCCTGGCATTTTTGGATTTGGCTTGGTCTGGGATGGTCACATTTTCCCCAATTGAAACTATGATGAAGTCTGTCTATATGTTGTGAAATTGAGGTAGGAGACAGCACCATGCTGAGCAGGAGATGGATTTAGTGACCTTAAAGTCCCTCCCACGTTACATTTTCTAGGATTCTAACTAAAACCTCCGTCACCAAAAGCCCTGTTGAGCATATGGGAATTACTTCAGTGCTTCAGTAGGCAGCAGTCAGCAAAAATAATGAGAGCAAACCAGCACATGGAGTGTGAAGTCTTCTTATCTTAGTAAGGCACAAATCACCTCCCTCCAGACCAGGCCCAGGTAGACATTCATCCTCACCTACACGGATCCAGGAACTCTGAATAAAGTGCAGCCCAGCAATTTGGAGATGTAAAAATGTCAAATTAGGAAGGAAGGAAGGAGGGGTGGTGGTGGGGGAAACCCTGCTATTCAAATGTACGTTTTGACAAAGCCAAGAAGCTTTACTGAGCGAGTCCACAAGCAGTTTAAAAGACATCTCTCTCTCTCTCTCTCTCTCTCTCTCTCCCTCCCTCCCTCTCTCTCTCTCTCTCTCGTAGTGACCAGTGGTGAAATCCAATTTTTTTTACTACAGGCTCTGTGGGCGTGGCTTGGTGGACGTGATGTTGTTTGGTGGACGTGGCTTGGTGGGCGTGGCAGAGGAAGGATACTGCAAAATCCCCATTCCCACCCCACTCTGGGGTCAGCCAGAGGTGGTATTTGCCGGTTCTCCGAACTACTCAAAATTTCCGCTACTGGTTCTCCAGAACCTGTCAGAACCTGCTGGATTTCACCCCTGATTATGACCTATAACCTATTACTTGCTGTTTATATGTACACTGTGAGCTTATGCACCAGAGACAAATTCCTTGTGTGCCCGATCACACTTGGCCAATAAAGAATTCCCTTCCCCTTCCTTCCCTTCTCTTCCCTCTTTCATTCTCTTTTCCTTTCCCTTCTCTTCCCTCTTTCATTCTCCTCTCCTTTCTCTTCCCTCTTTCATTCTCCTCTCCTTTCTCTTCCCTCTTTCATTCTCTTTTCCTTTCCCTTCTCTTCCCTCTTTCATTCTCCTCTCCTTTCTCTTCCCTCTTTCATTCTCCTCTCCTTTCTCTTCCCTCTTTCATTCTCCTCTCCTTTCTCTTCCCTCTTTCATTCTCTTTTCCTTTCCCTTCTCTTCCCTCTTTCATTCTCCCCTTCCCTCCCTTCCCTTTCCCTTCCCTTCCATTCTCATAGCTCTGGGTTGGGTTCAATGCTGTTAATGAAAACCGAACTCAGCTGGCTCCTCTTTTTCTATCCAGGAGACTGAATTCCTTCTGGATTCTGTTGCTAGTCTGGATCTATCCTGCCCGGAGACAGGGTTACTGTCAAGCCTGGAAGCCATTTTGGGCCTTGGATCTTCAGGCCTGCCACATTTAGTGCTGTGGGAAACTGGGAGCGGGGATTGTAGGGAGCTGGGGGGATATATAGTCAAAATAACAATCCTTTCTCTGAGAGTCAAGGTCACTCTGCCCTGCACCTGGAGGGGTGTGACTGGGAGGCATCTCCAGTTGGGACGGTGCATGGATTGGACCATGTGATGGACATGTGGAACTTTGAGGAAACTTAAGCCCCGGGGTTTTCTTTCGTTGGGGGTGTTACTTGGAACCCTGACAATTACATTACTAATCTACGCTCCTTCATTCTTAAGCCCTTTCATAGTGTACTCTGACTCTTGCCTTGCTTCACTTAAATCAAACTCCTTTTAGTCATCGACAGTCCAGTCTGTCCGCCATCTTTCAGGCGGAACTGAATTTTCCCTTCCTTTTCTCCCGTATTGCCTAGTCCAATACTGAGTACGGGTAGTCCTTGACTTATGACCACAATTGAGCCCCAAGTTTCCATCCCTAAGTAAGTCAAATGTTAAGTGAATATTGCCCCATTCTACAACCTTTCTTGTGAGGTGAATCACTGAAATTGTAAAGTAACAGTACACTTAATATTAACAGCCAGGATTTAATACGCTTACTTTCGTAAGAGTATTACTTATATTAACACTTTTTTGTAGTTTTACCCCTTAACCAAAATTGTGTTAAATCATTTCGTTGCATCTAGTTCTATCTGCAGTACGTCTATTTTAATCGAGGCATCCTAAATATATCCTGTTGTTTTTCCAAAGTCAGTTTATAAACAGCACCCGGATAAAAGATTTTCTAAAATCATCACTTCAAGCTTCCTGTGTAATTTTCATAGAGTGAACTCTTCTTATGGAGGCTGCTCGTATAAGATTACCTATCTGTCTGTCTCCATATCTCTATATCCAAACACACATTGCCCCATCATGAAATAGATAAAATTATCGTACCATCCCGAGGCTTATCACTATTATTCCAGGTAGTCCTCGGCTTACAACAGTTCATTTAGTGACCGTTCAAAGTTACAACGGCACCGGAAAAAAGGGACTTAGGAGCATTTAATATATTCACAATACAGGTAGTCCTCGACTTACAACAGTTCGTTTAGTGATGGTTCGAAGTTACAACGGTGCTGAAAAAAGGGACTTATGTGACCATTTTTCACACTTACGACCGTTGCAGCCTCCCCAAAGTCATATGATCAAAATTCATACACTTGGCAACTGCTTCATACTTATGACCGTTGCTGTGTCTCAAGCTCACGTGATCTACCTTTTGCCACCTTTTGCCAAGCAAAGTCAAAGGGGAAGCCCAGATTCACTTAACAACCAGGTTGCTAACTTATCAACTGCAGCGATTCACTTAACAACGGTGGCAAGAAAGGTCGTAAAATGAGGCAAAACGCACTTAACAAATGTCTCACTTAACAACAAAAACTTCGGGCTCAATTGTGGTCGTAAGTCGAGGACTACCTGTATGTATTGATATTAAATTCCTGAGTTCAGGGCTTCCTAGAAAATATTGATCTCTGCATCTACACATAGGCCAGTTGTTGTTGTTTTCCTTTCTGTTACAAGTTGAAAATGTTACTGCATCATACAGCATTATAGCTATAACCTGGATTCCTACATCTTTTATCATTTATTGCTTTGTTTTATAGAATTCCAGGAGTTGAAGTCTACAGGTCTTAAGTTACCAAGGCTGGGCGCCCATGGTCTATAGCCGTGATGGCGAACCTATGGCACGCGAGGCGTTGCCCTATGTCAGCTCCAGCGCATGTGCGCGCTGGCTAGCTGATTTTCGGCCTTCCAGAGGGTGGGGGGAGGCCGTTTTTCGCCCTCCTCAGGCTTCAGGAAAACCTCCGGAGCCTGTGGATTCCGGTAGGCCTGTTGGGCCCATTTTTTGCCATCCACAGGCTCCGGAGGCTTTCCTGAAGCCTGGGGAGGGCGAAAAACAGCCCAACAGGCCTACCGGAAGTCCGGAGGCTTCAGTGAGGCCTGCGCGCATGCGCAGGGGGGCAGCGTGGGGGGGTTGTGCACGCATGCGCGGGGGGAAGGAATTGCATTATGGGTGTGGGCATGCTCACGTGTGCTATCGCGCGCGTGCATGCCCTTTTGGCACCCAAGCAAAAAAAGATTCACCATCACTGGTCTATAGGGATCTCTGCCACAAACTCATTTTTCTCCCCCCACAAAATTAAATAACCATAAAAATAAGTGTTTCTATACTTCAATGCACATGTACAATGCTGGTGACAAAATATCTCTTCTCGCAGATATCTGCCTAATTGCAAATATATCCGCAGGCCCTCCAAAAATTGTTATTATATTCAAAAGAGCTGGGTTGTTGAGATCTACTGTGATGTTGTCAAGCTATCACAAGGCTGCCTACTTCTTTTTTTGGCTTTTGTTACTGAGGCTATCTAAGATTTGGCAGGGTAACTAGTGTATGAATAATGTATATAGTATCTAGCCAGAGTCCTTTTGTGTTGAAAGGACAGTAGGAAAGAGAAACGGAGCATATTTTCATCAAACTTTTCTGTAATCTCCTGTCAGCGTTTAATCATGCTGTTTGAGAAGTTTTCTTTTATCCCATCAAAAGAAGGATTCATAAAAAGAAAACAGTGGTCTGAGGGAATATATATCCTAATTTAAGAAGCTTTTTTTCAATACGCTCTTCATGCAATAAAAACCTTTTATATGATGTACTAAGTTAGAATTTAAAGATATTTCCCTTTTGAAATACCTTTAATCCTGCTACCACCCCCTGCATCGATCATCTACAACACAAGGTTATCCATTACTTTGTTTGATGTCAAGTAGAGAGAAACCAGAGGAAGCTGCATAAAATGACGGTTGAAACTGATCTTCCTTCTTGGGTCTTTTCTCTGTTTTTCTTTCGATCAGACTTTTCAAACACATCTATAATTTTGCAAACATAAACACTTGCAGGATATGTTGTACAGGTATGCCTCGACTTACAACGGTTCATTTAGTGACCGTTTATAAGTCCCTTTTTCAGTGCTGTTGTAATTTCAAACGGTCACTAAATAAACTGTTGTTAAGTCGAGGACTATCTGTACCGATTTATTCAGATAAAGACCAACAGAAAGAGAGCCACATAACATTCCTAAATGCAGAAATCTACTAAAATGTCTGCCTACTTATAAACAAATAGGCAGGTTGAATAAAAAAACAAATGTTGCTTCTTTTTTACTATGATGTTATGACTATCCTTGGTCCTGGAACGACTTTTTAAATGCAGGTAGTCCTCGCCTTACGACTGTTCATTTAATCATGGTTTGAAGTTATGACAGTCTCTGAAAAAGTGACTTATGACCCATTTGGCAGTTCAAATCTCTCCAGGCTCAAGGTTGACTCAGCCTTCCATCCTTCCGCGGTGGGTAAAATGAAGACCCAGATTGTTGGGGGCAATATGCTGTATCTGTAAACTGCTTAGAGAGTCCTTCCTCCTTTTCTCCTTTCTTCCTTCCTTCCTCTCTTTCCTTTCTCATTCTTTATCCTGGTGGTGCAGTGGTTAGAATATAATATTGCAGGCTAATTCTGCCGACTGCTGGCAGTTCGATCCTGACCGGCTGAAGGTTGACTCAGCCTTCCATCCTTCTGAGGTCAGCAAAATGAGGACCCAGATTGTTGGGGGCAATAGGCTGACTCTGTAAACCACTCAGAGGGCTGTAAAGCACTGTGAAGCGATATATAAGCCTAAGGGCTATTGCTATTGCTATTCTTGAAGTTACAGCATCACACCTACTCCACGGACACATGACTGCAATTTGGCTGCTTGGCAACCAGCTCGCACTAACAATGATTGCAGGCAGCCTGCAGTCACATGATCACAATGTGCAACCTTCCCAGCTGACCTCCGATAAGCAAAGTCGGTTGAGCAAAATGAATTCACTTAATGACTGCACGGTTCACTGCAGTAAAAATGGTCTTAAAATTGGGTCCAGTCACATGATGATTTATTTAACAACTGCACCACTAAACGATCAAAATTCTGGTCCCCATTGTGGTCACAATTTGAGGACTGCCTATATACGAGAAGAGAAAGCAAACCAGCCTTCCCTCTCACGCATTCATCAATTCAGAAAGATCGGTATATACGTTTCATGGGCTTTTTTACAACAAAAATTCTATTGTTTTACATTTTTCCCTTGTAATGCAAGAGATGCTATAGATATATACATTCATAGGACAGATGTGCAAAAATCGGCAAAATTCAGTCCTCAATATAAATGCTTGTGATGTATTTACCCTACACATCATAACTTTTACTAGCAACATGTTTAACTGTTACAATTTACAGCCTGGTTGACTAATAACTAAAATGGAAAAAAGACGACTCATATAAGTACGAAGCACATCCACCAGTCTTTCATTATTGATATATCAAGCCTCGAGCTTCCTGTCATTGTTCATTAATAATTCAATGCTAGAGAAATCACTGCGTTATCTAGAATTTGCTGATGTGGCGCTATCATTAATCTTCACAGTGAATCCTGGTTCTCGTTCTCAGATATTCTGGAATGGCACTCTTTTCCAAATATTCTCTAGCCCAATGGTTCTCAGCCTTTTCTTCACCACAGAGGATGCCTCCTTAAAAACCTTTTGTGCACACGACTTAACTCAAGATTTAAATCATAACATTTCTTCAAGTCTTTGTACTCCCTGGGACAACATCGCAAACTCCCCAGGGTCTGCGAACCACAGATTGAGTGGTTTCTCCTATGTGTCAACTCGCGAAGGTTTCCTGACCTGCTCCAGAGTTGTTATAGGCAGGGGGATGGGAAATCGTGCCTCGCAGCTGCACCGAGGAATTCACACCTCAGTCAAAACAAAACACATCCTAGCCACCCGAAGTCAAGGCCATCTCCATGGAGACCAGCAACAGCCGGAGGGAGTGACTTCTATGACCCGCGAAATTGCTTCGTTGGGGAATGTGACTGGTGACACACCTTGGGGGGAGGGGGCAACAGGGTCAGAGGCAAGGCGCGAACTAGGTGAAGTCAGACCTGGCTTCACTTGGTCCGTGCCGACATGGCGCTCCTAATAAACAACTGGATTTTTCTTGCTAAATGGCTTGGGGCTCCTGCTTTTATTAGGGCATCGATCGGAACCCTGACATCAAGCCAACTCTCCAAAAACTAACCAAAAACGACTGGGATTCCTGAGCCCCAGACTCTCCACTTGCTCTCCGATACCTGGGGTGTGTGGAGAGAAACTCAGGCCACCATGGCAGAGGGCAGAATCTCCAAAGAAAGCCTGCTCCTGGCAACCCAGAAGGAGGCAGGTCTTACTCCCTGCCAGGGAACTCCAGGAACCAGCAGCCCAATCGGAACCCAAGTGCAGCCGTCTCTGATCATGGAAACCGAGACGTCTGGGAGCCCGCCTCAGCAATCGAAGCAGAAAGGGATGAGTATTGGTGGGGAAAAGTCCCCAAAGCGGCCGAGGTCGAATTCCCCTACCCTAGCTCCTGTCATTTGGCACGACCCATAAGCGAGCTAGAAAGATTGAAGTGGATGAAGGAGTGGGAAGAGGTCAGAACCCCAAATCAAATCTCAAAGAGAAAGAACTGTGAGGCTTCCAGGTTTCTGATTATAAGTATCCTTGACTTTTCCAATCTGCTGTGTTTAAAAAAAAAAAACGTAAGAAATCGGAAGCACAATAAATAAAATAAGGTCTCAACGTTCTGACTGACGAACCCAACCAAAGCAAGCATGGCCGAGACGATCCGCTCTCTTAATGCATAACTTCATTAAGTATATCATTTCGGCACAGATGAGGGCAAAACCAGATCTAACTATTTCCTGCGCAAACCCGCATAGTTAAAGTTTAGGTTTTCCCTCCCACTACTAGACCAGGTCACGTTGTCCAATGGAGTCTCCGGGTATTGTTATGAGAGAGTCTTTTGACACCTGCCGAAGTGTCCTTGGTTCTCACGACTGGCATCTTGATATCTGGAAGCTATACTCCATCTATCCTTTCCTTCCCCTCCCCCATAGTTTTTTGGCAAGCTGAGAAGCAATAATAGTTGCTACAGCAGAAGTGCCTTTTGAAGCTTGACGATGCCAAATTATAGGCAGTTCTCAACTTACAACAGTTCGTTTGGTGACAGTTTGAAATTACAACGGCACTGAAAAAAGTGACAACTTTTTGTCACAACCATTGTGGCATCCCCGTGGTCATGTAAACACACTTCCGATGCTGGGCAACTGACTCGTATTTATTATTATTATTATTTGATAGATTTCTATGCCGCCCAACTCCCAAGGGACTCTGGGACAGTTGCTGTGTCTTGGAGTCGTGTGATCACCTTTTGTGACCATCTGACAAAGTTAATGGGGAAGTCAGATTCATTTAACATTGATATGAACGTAACAACTGCAGTGATTCACTTAACAACTGTGGGAAGAAAGATTGTAAAATGGGGAAAACTCACTTAACAACTATCTCAGCAACAGAAATATGGGGCTTAATTGTGGTTGTAAGTTGAGGACTACCTCTATGGGTAGATGAACATCAAATCTATAATTCCTCTAATCAGAAAATGAAATTTTTCTTACTCTTTTTGCAGCCACGCCAGAGAGAGAAGAAGCATCAAAACATTAAACTAAAACATGCTATGTGTTATGTCCAAACCATCTCTTACTCCGAAATGTTTTCTTCATTTACTCTCATTAGAGAACAAAACAGATGGTGATCTTTCACTGAAAGTTGGTACCTCAAGTGCTCAGACAATTAAATGACTACAAAAACTCCAATTTCTGTTGATCTGATTTTAACAAGTAGCAAACTCAGTGTTTTAGAAAACAGCTGCAACCCATTTTGTTGGTCTTTAGAAGCAGACGTAGAATAGATTGAAAGCGTTCACATTTTCTCCTGAGGAATCTGTTATAGGAGCATGTAAATTATGTCTCAGACTTCCGTTCTTTTTTACTATTCAACGCTGTTTCCTTTCCTAAAGAATTTCTGTAATTTTAGTTTAGTGAGAGATGCGATGCTTTAATAAACATTCCTAGACACCTTTTACAAAACAACAAACATAGAATCAATAAATGTATAAAGGTGGCATTGAGACATCAAATTCAACCCCCAGCTCAGGGCAAAAATCCATATTAAAATACCTGATTAGCTATACGGGCTCCCATTGAACACTATCAGCAAATGGGGTCCTATCATCACTCTGGGCAACTGGTTATACCCCTAAAGTGGTCCAACCATTTGGAAGATACTTTTCCTCCTGCCAAAAGAACTGTTCGTCTGTAACTTAAATCCATCTTGAATCCTGGAACAAAAGACAATGGGTTTTGATCTTCTGCTATGAGCCGCCACTTCAGGTATTTAAGATAACCTACACCAGGGGTGTCAAACTCAAGGCCCGGGGGCCGAATCCGGCCCATGGGGTGCTTAGATCTCGCCTACGGGGCCGCCCTGGAAACAGCAAAGGACCGGCCCACAGTGCCTCTGCTAGTGAAAATGGAGCTCGGGAGGGCCACAGGCGGCCCTCTCAAGCTCCGTTTTCGCTGGCAGAGGTTTGCAGGAGGCCATCGCAGCCCGTTTTCTCGGGAGCCCGTTTTCGCTGGCAGAACACTCGGGCTCCCAACACGAGTGACGTCGAGCTGGCCACGCCCACCCTGGCCATGCCGCCATCCCGCCCCAGCCCCCCCCCCCGAGGTCAAACACAATCCTGATGCGGCCCTCAATGAAATCGAGTTTGACACCCCTGACCTACACCAAAGGTGTGTCCTCTAAGGTCAACATATGCCAACTCCTTCCATCTCTCTTCTGGTCCGCTGATAATGTAATAGGTGCCTTCTTCATTTCAGAAGACCGAATATGGATGGAATGAGGTCTGTCCATAAGCAGCTGTCGGATGGCGTGCAGTAACTCTCCACATCGGGATTTCCCCAAGGATTTTGGTGATCGATCGGCTAGAGCAGCGCAAGCAATCTGTGGGATATCCTGTTGGATTTCCAAGAGCTGTGGTGGCGCAGCAGTTAGAATGCAGTATTACAGGCAAACTCTACCCACAGACTGCAGTTCGATCCTGAGAGGAGGTTGGCTCAGCCGTCCATCCTTCCGAGGTCGGTAAAATGAGGAACCAGATTGTTGGGGGCAATATTGTAAACCCCCCCAAAGAGTGCTGTAAAGCACTAGAAAGCGGTATATAAGACTAAGTGCTATTGCTGTTCCTAAACTTTTCCAGGCCTTACATACCTTGAATAGTTTTGTAGCTAACTGGCAGACTTGCTCGTTGCTAAAATGAAGAGGCAACACGGGCACAGATACAGGTGATCCTCGAGTTACGACCACAATTATGCCTAAAATTTACGTTGCTAAATGACACATGTGTTAAGTGAGTTTTGCCCCCATTTTACGACTTTTCTTGCCACGGATGTTAAGTGAATCATTGCATTTGTTAAATTAGTAACACGGTTGTTAAGCGAATCTAGATTCCCCCATTGACTTTGCTTGTCAGAAGGTCGCAAAAGCGGATCACGTGATCCTGGGGCACTGCAACCGTCATAAATATGAACCATTTGCCAAGCATCTGAATTTTGATCATGTGACCGCGGGGGGTGCTGCAACCGTCATAAGTGTGAAAAACGGTCATAAGTCACTTTTTCAGTGATGTAGCTTCAAACGGTCACTAAGCGGACCATTGTAAGTCGAGGACTACCTGTAGATGCCACATTCAAAATATCAAGCCACTGCATTCTGCACCAGATGCCCCCATAGGAACCCCCCCCCACACACAGAGCAGATTACAGTAATCTAAACATGAAGTTAGCAGCCCATCAGTAGCTGCACTGAGGCTACCCCTCTGTAAAAAAAGGGGCATAGTTGTTATGCCAGAAGCAACTAGCAATGTACAACACCTGGGAATGGAATGACTCTATATATCCCCATCTTGAAATGGACATTTCGCTATATCTGAGGCAGTGCACTCCCCGGAGAAGAGTTTAAGATGGCTAATTCCTGAACCCAGGGCCACTCCCGCATGAAGTCTCTATCTTCAGCTCAGTTTCCCTTATTCACCCTCATTTTTGAATCCAGGAACTGGTTCAGAACCTGCAAACGCACTCCTTATCCTTATTGTTCTGGCCCACCAGCTGCCAGCGGAGCTGGCGGCAGACTCGGACGATGAGGAGGTTGGGGAAGAACTTGGGCCAGTTCTGGAGCCTGGGGAAGGCTCTGATGGATGCTCTGTGTCGGACACAGAGATAGAGCCAGGGCTGTCCGGCATTTCCCAGCCACGGGAGAGGCAGCTGCCTTTGGAGTCAGAGATGAGTGAGGAGGAAGAACAGCTGGGGCCTGTTCCAGATGCGTGTATGCGCAGAGCAGATTGGAGAGGTGAACAACGGAGGACAATGAGCCGGCTCGGGAAGCAAAGCAAATGTGGACGCTGACTGGCCCCTCCCTGGCTGGGGAATAAATAGGAGGAAAGGGGAGTGGTTTGGTTATAGTGACAACTCTTCGCATTTCTAGAAAGTTTACTCCTTGTGTGTTTCTTGCGACAAAGACTGCCTTGCCAGAACTGAGGTTTGTCTATTTCTCTGACTTAATTTGCAGCCTCCAGCTGGGACTTCACAGCCTTGCATTTATCATAATGAGCTGATAAGGACTATTGTTTCAGTTAACTCCTTGCAGGACTCTTGCCTGGACTTTCTGTTGGCGAATACAGTTAATTCCCAAGGTGTAAATAAAGAGAGGGTTTTATTTGCGAGGAGTCTGTTTCTTGCTTCTGCAAAGGCCGGGTCAGAACACTTATGTTATGGAATAGCAGAGCTGTAATGGGATGTGTGAATGACCTTGGGGGACGAGGAGAAGTGATGCTGACTAGGATTAGACAAGAGAGGGAGGAGCCCCATGTGGCTTAACAGCCTGAGGAAGAAATTTAGGAAGGACCCGTCCTAATTGATCAAACAGTTCAAAATAGCAGCAAGAAATCTGTACCTTCAAGACAGGCAAGATTCTGTCACGTGTCATTAAATGATGCTGGCAGGCCACTGAAAGGTGGAAACAAGATTTTTACAGGATTTGGAGTAGACTATTTCCCTGTCATACAAGAGCACATCCTTGCACAGGGCTATTTCATCCTATTGTTAACAAAGCAGAAATTAGCAGCGGTGGAATGTCCGTGGAGCCAAACTCAAACAATTATTCAAAAGCAAATTGCTACTCATTTTGCTTGTCATTACTTTTTGTTTTGTAGCTTAACAGTATGAATTATGTTAGCTTAATCAGACCTGTGCACACTCTAATTTTTGCATGTTAACAATTGCATGGTTTTGCATTTCCCATACAAGTTAAATTGCTTTATGCATAACTTTTTAATATTTTTTTCCAGCACAACGTTGAGCGATCTATTCACTTTCCATACGCTGGAAACAATTCACTCATCTTCTTCGGCAAGAATTCTCACCTCTGAAACTGCTGTCTTAAACATGTCTCAATGACCTCCCCACCCAAATGGTCTCCAGAACAGGGTTGAGCAATGGCTTCTTGAGCGGGGGATACACCACTGGCTCCTTTAAGGAGCCGAGGTGGCGCAGTGGTTAGAGTGCAGCACTGCAGGCTACTTCAGCTGACTGCTAGCTGCAGTTCGGCGGTTCAAATCTCACCGGCTCAAGGTTGACTCAGCCTTCCATCCTTCCGAGGTGGGTAAAATGAGGACCCAGATTGTTGGGGGCAATATGCTGACTCTGTGAACCGCTTAGAGAGGGCTGTAAAGCACTGTGAAGCGGTATATAAGTCTAAGTGCTATTGCTATTTAGAGAAGATAGCAGCAACCTGGGCTTGAACTGAACTTGAATTTCATCCAAGCATGTCTTTACCTGGACCCATCGTCATCTCCCTGGAAGATTTCACCAGCCGGGAAAGGTGGGTGATCCAGACTACAAGTGGCAGTGGCAAACCTTAGACAACCCTGTCCGCTTGATCACAGGATCAAATTCATCCGCAGTAACCTTGCAAGATGAAGACCGAGTCACCTCCAATGCCCAGTTTCATTTCTGAGTGGTTTTTGTTCTCCAGGTGCTCAAAAGTTTCCTCCCAGCAGCCCAGCTAATTGCTGTCCCACCAGTCCATCTTTAGTAGACTCCAGATCATTATGAATCGGCTGACTGAGCCGAGGAAACATTGATCTACAATTATCATGGTGTCCATAAACAATGATCTTCTCTCTAATAGTCTCCAGCACCGTTAGACCAGAGGGAAATCTACCATCAATCCCCCACGATGAGATGAAGCTGGAAGCAAAAAAGCAGGAAAAGCAGGAAGCAGACGAACCACAGAAGCTCTACCCCTGTAGCCCAGCTTCACAAATAAGGCCTCATATCCAGTTATCTTCAGAAAAGTGCCATTACACACCATCAGGCAACTGCCACATCACCTCCCCTACTCTGGGCTTGTGATTCGTGTCTCACACTCAAGACCCAAATTTCTAACAGGGGGGAAATTCCCCTCTTCATCCATTCCGGTCTCTGTAATGCAAAACAAATCAGACCCTCGTCCATTATAAGGTAATGTATTCATGAAATTTGTTGTTAACTCAAACTGACATTTGGCAGAAACAGTGAAGGTCACAAACTCCAAGTGTTCAATAAACTGGTCTTTCAGCTAAGAAGAGAGAGCCAGGAACAGTGACTGACTGACCTTGGATAATTAACTTCCCGTTCTTGAGAACCTCACAGAAACTCCAACTTCCTGATCCTGCTCTGACCAGGGTCCTATCAAGGAGCGGTCCAATTCTCTATCCCATTTCCAATTTTCTCCCCTTCCTCCACTATTCAAGCCAATCCCATCTCCTTGTAACTTTCAAGTCTTTCCCTTCGAAACTCTGTTTCAGCAAAATGTCTATGGAGATTCTCAGTTGTCAGAGTGCGCAGAGTATGACTATGTGAGACAACCAAGGAGCAAATACGGTAAACAGAAGTTTGTATTTAAATAGTGGTTTTATCCACAAAGCATATATACATACACGTACTTTTTAGTCAGACCTCAAAACAAACAGCAGTCAGCAATTACAGCATGGAAGCACACACGGGGAGAGAGAGAGATACACCCCAAAAAGGCCTCTTCTTATAACAGAGCCTCTTAAAGTGATAACAGTCAAATAACCTTGCTGACTCATTCTTACCATTGCATCATCATTACAGCATTACATTAGCTGGTCAGCTATTAAATCATTACCCTGACATCAGTCATCTAGGTCATGGTTGTCCCAAAGCTGCTTTTTCTAAAGGCAACTGGATTTTCTTGGTTCTCCCAGAAATGAAGAAGCTTCTTGGATGACAAGCGAAACGTCTTCAAGGAAAAACAAGGAAGGCCAGTTGCCTTTTGAAAAAGCGCCTTTGGGACTCAAGCTTCAGCAGCTCCACCGAAAACCTTCTCTTGATAAAGGAATCCCACAGAAGAGCCAAACGTCCTTCAAAGGCTGTCAGTTTTGCATGAGGTCCAGACAGAGAAGCTGCCAGGCTCAGACATGGGAAGTCCCGCTCTCTAATGAGCCTGACCTCAGCTCCCGAGACCTTCTCTAAGATCTCTGAATTTGCATCCACCGAAGTGTTTGGTTCTATATCATTCCAAGGTTCTATAACCAATAACAAGGTGGCTTTTCGGTAGTGACACATGTCTACCTTCTTTTCTTCACTCTTGCCCTTTAGAAGTTTGTATTAATAGACAAGATTGCACCTTTTATTTATTAATTGAAGATAATAGGTAAACCTTTAAAAGGCAGTTGTGTCCGACTCTAGGACACGGTGCTCACCTCCGTTTCTTGGCTGAGTGAGCCAGCGTTGTCTGAAGACATTTACTGTGGTCATGTGGCCAGCATGTTGCCTTCCCACAGAAGTGGTACCTATTTATCTACTCGCATTTGCATGCTTTTGAACTACTGGGTGTGCAGGAGCTGGACCAAGGAACGGGAGCTCACTCCATTGCATGGCGCTTGGGTTTCAAACCTGAGCTGTCAGTTTTCCAGCTGACAAGCTCGGCGTCTTTAATCACTGAACCATCACACACCCTTCTAAACCTTTATAACATGTTAATCCTTTATTTAATATATTATGCCTATTATCTAGGATGGTCCAAAAATAAATTGAAACAAAGACTATTTTGCTTTTAATTTATGCCTTAAAGCTTTTTTGGATTTTGCTCAATGACAATCAACCAGCCGCAGATTGCTTAAAAATTGCTGAAATAATATAACAAAGAGCCAAAATCAGATTCATTGAAAAAATATGTTAAAAACTGACCAGTAATCATCAATGTACCTCTCAGATCTGATGGAATGTCAAATATGAAAAGCTGAATTCAAAATCATGCAACACAAGGGTATAATTTAGCATGAATATAGTATTTATTTCACAATTAGAACTTTGTTAAATTTTGAGCCAGGAAGACAAATCACATCTGAACTCTGACTCTTTTTAAAATTTGGTCTGTATGACCTTTCATAACAACACATGGTTCATTAAAGTAATTCAATTCATAAATTAAAGCGGAATCATTAAATTCCGCCATGTGCAGAAATGCTTCATTTGCTGTGAAACTTCCAATATATTAATATATGTCCAACTGAAAACAACTCAATATTCAGCAGCAGTTTAGGCTGCTAGATTGATTATGCTTCCACACGGACAACATTGAAATAGAAGTTGAAAATAGTGGCAAAAGGCAAAATTATTCGCTTGTGCTTAGATACAACCCGAACAGCAAAATGTTACTTCTGATTTCTATATGCACCTAAAGAAATGAAACTTGTTAGGCAAGAAAATCCACTCAGATATAATTGATGCCACATGCAGCAATGCCCCAGTTTGAATATTCCCACTAAAGGGGAAAAGAGTATGGACAACAATTAGAGAGAAATGGAAGAATATGATGTCCAACGAGCTTTGCGTTCCCAAGCAAACCAGAATTTGTGTTCAAAATGTTCAGCAACTGGCATTTAAGAATGGACCATGTTAAGAGTCAACTGGATGTTGAAGAGGTTCTAACAAAGACAACTATGTTCAATTACAGGTCGTCCTTGACTTACAACTATTTGTTTAGTGACCGTTTGAAGTTACAACGGCATTGAAAAACTGACTTATGTCCTTTTTTTCACATGTACGACCATTGCAGCATCTCCATGGTCACATGATCAAAATTCAGACACTCGGCAACTGACTCATATTTATGACGGTTGCAGTGTCCTGGGGTCACGGGATCACCTTTTGCGACCTTCAAAGTCCATGGTGAAGTCAGATTCACTTAACAACCGTGTTACTAACTTAACAGCTGCAGTGATTCACTCAACAACTGTGGCAAGGAAGGTCGTAAAACTCACTGAACAAATGTCTTGCTTAGCGACAGAAATTTTGGGCTCAATTGTGGTCGTAAGTTGAGGACTACCTGTCCAGAATTAGCCAGAATCAACCCCATATTGAAAGGCAAGTGCAGTAACACTGAGCCTCATATAACGCATGCACAATCATGGAATTTCTCATTTAATATTCCTAAATAAAGGCAGAGGCTCAGCCAGTATGCATGAAATCAAGCATTTCTCTTGAAAAGAGTCAGTTACAATTACCAATTTACTACTTTGAACATTAATCTGATTTAATATTTTGTTTCTTCAAGCATAAATTCCTGGCTCCTTGGGAATATATAGATGGCCACCAAGTTATTCCATTCCTCTCTCATGGGAGGGAGAATGTTACTTTATCATAAGTACACAGGAGACGTAAAATTAAAACCTGTGGAATCTTCTGCCCAATTTACTCACAGAACTATGGATTTATAAACCATAGTCGACCCAAAGGGCTCTCCACAACAGAGTAACACAATTCGTACTATACGGGAATAAATACGTATTTTTAAATGCACATGAGCTTCTCTATCTAAAATTATAGATAAAATAGTAGATACTGTAAATGCAATGACCCAGAGATCCATCAAAAGCTTCAATGGTACTTTGCTATTTTTTTCTAATTACTAACTTTGTTAGACTAGAACACATCCAAGGTCCCTTCCAACTCTGATATTCTATACAGGTAGTCCTCGACTTACAACAGTTCATTTAGTGACCAGTTCAATGTTACAATGTTACAGCAGCACTGAAAAAAAGCGACTTGTGATCATTTTTCACACTTATGACTGTTGCAGTATCTCCGTGGTCATGTGATCAAAATTCACACACTTGGCAACTGACTCATATTTATGACAGTCGCAGTGTCCCATGGTTATGTGATCACCTCTTATAGACTTCTGAAAAGCAGAGTCAATGGGGAAGCCAGATTCACTTAACAAGTGTTGCTAACTTAACAACTGCAGTGACCCACTTAACCACTGTGGCAAGAAAGGTTGTAAAATGGGACAAAACTCAACTGTTTCACTTAGCAACCAAAATTTTGGGCTCAATTGTGGTTGCATGTAGAGGACTACCTGTGCTCTGTATTTTAATGATTAAGTGAGCAGGTTTCATCCAAATAGAAAGGGAGAGCAATTAAACATTGACCTCAATACCAGGGAAGATTCTGGAAAAGATAATCAAGCAACGAATCAACAAACACCTAGAAGCAAACAAAGTAATAACCAAAAGCCAACATGGGTTTGTCAAAAACAGATCATGCCAGACTAATCTTATTGCATTCTTTGACAAAGTGACAAAATTAGTGGACCAGAGGAATGCTGTCGATATAATTTACTTGGACTTCAGTAAGGCATTTGATAAAGTAGACCATAACCTACTACTAGATAAAGTAGAAAAATGTGGGTTAGACAGCATCACCACCAGATGGATTCGTAACTGGCTGACCAACCGCACTCAATGTGTACTCCTCAATGGAACTGCATCTACATGGAGGGAAGTATGCAGTGGAGTACCTCAAGGCTCTGTTTTAGGCCCAGTACTCTTCAACATCTTCATCAATGAGGAAGTACTGTTCCTGCTGTAGCTAAAGTTCATATAGGGTGGAAAGCATCTGGCAGAGCTGCCTAGATGTGAAGTCTGTCTGTCTCTCTGTCTCTCTGTCTGTCTGTCTGTCTGTCTGTCTCTCTCTCTCTCTCTCTCTCTCTCTCTCTCTCTCTCTCACACACACACACACACACACACACACACACACATATGTACGTTTAATTCACTAGTGTAGCCTTTATGCTATCCTTAACTTCCCAGCTGCTAAAAAGGTCAGTGTCTACTGCTTCACACAGGAGCACTTAAGCATTCTTGTTGGAGATTATAACTAATGCCCAGAAGCACCTCTTTGATCTGTAAGAATTCCTCCCAGCATATTTAGAAAACCCAAAACATTTTATTATATAGACAAAAGCAAACATCTAGAAGATGCCATAGCACCCTCTTTACCTCTAATTAGCACATTTTTTCTTTCTCTAAAATAGGCCTTCATTTAGTGTATCAATGGCCAGCATCTAATATCAAGATTCTGGAGAAATTGCCTCTTACTGGAACAGCTGATTGGTGTAGGCAGAGGTGGGGTTATATGGGTGGAAGCTAGACCCGGGTGGCCAACTATGACCCCTTTATGACCTGTGGACTTCATTTCCCAGAATTCCTGAGCCAGCAGCCACTCCTGGCTCAGGAATTCTGGGAGTTGAAATCCACAGGTTGTAAAGGGGCCATAGTTGCCCACACCTGAGTTAGAACCAGCTGTCTCTTAAGCTTGTATTCAATTAGGATTGCAGCTTTTGCAATCACCCTCAGTACTTGCCAGCGTCCAACAAATAATTCCATATATTGCTGAACAGATAGTAGTATACAAGGAATTAAAACCTCAGTCTTAACACTGGTGATTCAACAGTACAACTCATCAATTAACTGAATGTTTACTTAGTATTTCAGGACTGGAATTTGGCAGTAA
>QLTV01000977.1:49737-60598 GCA_003457575.1 Thermophis baileyi
ATTAATACCACTTTATAATGCCTTGGTAAGGCCACACTTGGAATACTGCATCCAGTTTTGGTCGCCACGATATAAAAAAGACGTTGAGACTCTAGAAAGAGTGCAGAGAAGAGCAACAAAGATGATTAGGGGACTGGAGGCTAAAACATATGAAGAACGGTTGCTGGAATTGGGTAGGTCTAGTCTAGTGAAGAGAAGGACTAGGGGAGACATGATAGCAGTGTTCCAATATCTCAGGGGCTGCCACAAAGAAGAGGGAGTCAAGCTATTCTCCAGAGCACCAGAGGGTAGGACAAGAAGCGATGGGTGGAAACTAATCAAGGAGAGAAGCAACCTAGAACTAAGGAGGAATTTCCTGACAGAACAATTAATTCAGTGGAACAACTTGTCTCCAGAAATTGTGAATGCTCTGGAAGTTTTTAAGAAGATGGAAGTTTTTAAGAAGATGTTGGATAACCATTTGTCTGAAGTGGTGTAGGGTTTCCTGCCTAAAGCAGGGGGTTGGACTAGAAGACCTCCAAGGTCCCTTCCAACTCTGTTATTCTATTCTAAAAACAGATGGCAAAACCAAGGGTAGAGGGGTAAAATTGTCACAACTGACCAATTTGTACATCTTCAAAAACAGAGAACTCTAGTTCTTTATTTTAATCTGGGATATTGGCCTAGTGACCATGAAATAGCTCACAGTGGCACATGCTATGATGAGGAGAGGGGGGCAAAATACAAATCAAATCAAATCTTAAGTACGGTCACAGACCAGCATAAGGCAGGAAATAATGGCTTATTTTTTTAAAAAAAAAATTGGAGCAAGATCTAGAGTCCAAGAGACAGGAAAAAAATGCATTTGTTTCCAAATGACCACACATAAACACATTAATACAATTATTCTGGAAAAAAAAACTAGAGCTGGTAATTGGCTTATCCTATAATAACCCGGTGGACTGAGATGTTTTTCCGGCTCTAATGTTAAGACAAGGTATAAATCTTTATGCAAATGAACTGAGTGGACCGTCATAAATAAGAACTTCACAAAAAAAAAAAAAAAAGAAACAACTTTTTTAAGGAGGCTTATTATCTTCTCCTATGAGTCTGGGTAAAAAAAAAAAAAAAATCCTTTAGAGGCATGAGGTTTTGCTGAACACAACTTAGCTGAACCACCTTTCTGGCTCGTAACAGTTCAAAATGAAATAGGGAAAGCCAATGGGTCATTGACTGCAAGGTGTTTTTTTTTTTTTTTTTTCTTATTCTTTATTCAAGTCAACTCTTGCAATCATTCATCTCAGATAGGATTCCAATTTCTCATTTCGGCACAGCTTTTAACCTTGCTTATCAACCATCTTCCTCTTGAACTGTGTTCACTGAAAGCATCAGAGGCGACATGCCAGAGACGATGGTCTCCTTAGCTGATAAAATAATCCAAAGAGGGATGCATAAAAGCAGGGTGATTAAAGGTCACCTCCAAACCTTAAGTGTGGTGAAACGTCATTCAAGGGTAACAATTTAACAAAATGGGCAATGTACAGGATGTCACAGAAGTGAGTACGCCCCCTCACATTTTGGAAATATTCAAGTATATCTTTTCATGTGACAACACTGAAGAAATGACACTTGGCTACCATGTCAAGTAGTGAGTATACAGCTTGTATAACAGTGTAAATGTGCTGTCCCCTCAAAATAACGCAACACCCAGCCATTAATGTCTAAACTGCTGGCAACAAAAGTGAGTACACCCCTAAGTGAGAATGTCCAAATGGGGCCCAAGTAGCCGTTTTCCCTCCTGGGTGTCATGTGACACGTTAGTGGTACAAGGTCTCAGGTGTGAAGGGGGAGCAGGTGTGTTAAATTTGGGTTTAGTGTCATTTCTTCAGTGTTGTCACATGAAAAGATATACTTAAATATTTACAAAATGTGAGGGGGTGTACTCACTTCTGTGACATACTGTAGCTCTATTAGGGCATTTCTTCACAGATTTTTAATATATATTTATATCTCTTCATAGCACCATCCTAAATGACTAGGACAAAATAAATAAATAAAGGACCAACAGCCTCCCAATATCTAAGGGGCTGCCACAAAAAGAGGAGTCATGGAGCAAAGCGTAATAAAATTTTTCCTTTGCAAGAATTGTGAAAACAAATTTCTCTGGATTTTTTAGAAAAATTGAGTACCTGTCTATCTGTAGTATACTAATACAGAACATAATCCAGAAGTTGTGGGTGCTCCAACACTGGAAGTTTTTAAGAAGAGATTGGACAACCATTTGTCTGAAATGGTATAGGATCTCCTGCCTGAACAGAGGGTTGGACTAGAAGACCTCCCAGGTCCCTTCCAACTCTGTTATTCTGTTATAATAGAAATAATATCGTGTATGAGAAGAAAAGAGGGCCTGAAAATTATTTTTATTCCATCGTGGAAGTATGTGAAAAGTAAAAGGAAATTATTTTAAAATAGTTTTTAGTTACGTGATTCTGTAACTGCTTGTGCTATATTATGGAAATGGAAATTTAGCCAGCTCAAGTTTGATCTAAACCACTTTGGGAATGTATTGATTACAAAATTACCTTGTCAGTTATTGCTTTTTCATGCATTCAATTTCCTCCTACTTATTTCACTTGACTCAGAGGCCTTAAGTGATGTGCCAGTTTCCGAATAATAAAAATTAAGTAGATCTCCAGAACCGTATCCCTATTTCACCATGGATATTATTAAGATGGATTCACCTGTGCTAAATTAGGCATGGAAATTTTGTTCAACATCCAAACTCAAGTTGGAAGTACATCTTGAGCCACATTAAATTTGCATATTTTAACAACATGCTTAATTTCATTAACCTGCCAAGTAAAAATGATTGACAGCAGTCTCCATATCATTCTGTTAGGGTTTTGTCAGGTGCAAAGAATCAGGGCCTTGCGATAAAACTCCAGTTAAGCTGGTTATTGCTCGTGCCTATACACAAGGATCAAGTCAACTAAGGGTCAGCACTAAATTGGAGCTAGATAAGAGTTAATGGAATTCAAGGGGGGTTCGACTTTGACCACTTGTGGGAACATAATGACTCCAGGCTGATTCCTCTCTTGGCTCCTCCCCCCAGCCTCTGCCTATCCTTCTCCTACAGCTTTGTGTCATCCAGACTTTCCATATTGCCAAGAGCAGGGGTGTCAAACTCGATTTCATTGAGGGCCGCATCAGGGTTGTGTTTGACCTCGGGGGGGGGGCATGGCCAGTTTGATGTCACTCATGTCGAGGGCACCTGTGGTGGCCCGAGTGCTCTACCAGAGAAAACGGGCTCCCGAGCTCCGTTTTTGGCTGCAACAGCCTCCTGCAACCCCCTGCCAGCAAAAACAGAGCTCGGGGGACCATATTTTTGGCTGCGGCCCAAGCTCCGTTTTTGCTGGCAGAGGCACCGCAGGCCAGTCCTTCGCTGTTTCCAGGGTGGCCCCGTGGGCCAAAATCTAAGCACCCCACGGGCCGGATCCGGTCCCCTTGACACCCCTGGCCTAGAGCTTTCCATCTCTTGTTCATTCATGATTGGGACTTGGGCCTTAAGATATATATTGCTTGTTCGTGTATCATGAAAGCAAAGGAGAAGGTGGAAGCAATAGGAAATCCTACTTTTGCCAGATCCACCTGCACCTGCTTTCCACTATCTTGTCCCAATCATCATACAGGCTACACAAACCAACTGCCCTCTAAGGAAGAACACCAAACAACTTAATCTGGGTGGTAGTCCTCTACCAGTTTCTCAAAACCTATTATAACAATATAAACTAGGAACGTTGACTAGATTTCTTCATTTTCCTCATCCCTTCCATTTCCTTTTAGGTTGTGCCAGCTAAATGGGAGTCCCTAGGCAACCGTGCCTAATCTTAACGAATCAAGAAAGTTCAGGCTGCTCAGATGGAAAACCAGCAGGAAATTGGCAGAGCTTTTGTCTGACTGAGGACCTGAAAAAGGAACCTCACATATTACTCCCATATTGTTACCAGGAAAACTACATGGAGGTCTCCTCAGGGTCTTCAGGGAGGAAGCTGGACTTGGAAGAAATTCTTGTTTTCGTCCATGGACCCCCAAAACAGCTGGATTTATCTTTATTCTTTGCAAGCCATTCCAGGGGTCTTCTAAGCTCAATAGGAGATGAAAAACTGTATGCATAAATTATAAAATGGACACAGATGAGCAACATATGGAAGCCCTGGTGTTTCTTTTGCAACCTGCCCGGAAACCAAAGTCCTTTTTTCTCCATCCATCTGCTGTTCCATCTCTTTCTCCACAGTATTCTCAACTTCCAAATTATGTTTCTTTCTTTCAACTGTGGTCATTTCCAACAGTATATTTGAGCCAACAGGTACAGAACAGTATAGATAAGGCCGAGGAGCACCATTCAGGCAGGGGTGAAATTCAAAATTTTTCCCTACCTGTTCTGTGGGCGTGGCTTGGTGGGCGTGGCAGGGGAAGGATACTGCAAAATCCCCATTCCCTCCCCACTCTGGGGCCAGCCAGAGGTGGTATTTGCCAGTTCTCCAAACTACTCAAAATTTCCGCTACCGGTTCTCCAGAACCTGTCAGAACCTGCTGAATTTCACCCCTGCATTCAGGTCAAACTGGACTGAAGAAGTTAGTGGCTGAAGTCTCCTGGCTTCTGCAATCTGATGACACCTTATTTCTTCCAAATATCTGGCATAAAGAGACCAAACCAGATTTTTTTAGCTCTTTAGTTCAGTTGTCGTTCAAAGTAAAAGGTCCTGGAAGACTTAAAAGGTAGTCTTCGAATTATGACTGTTTGAAGTTACAACAGCACTGAAAAAAAAATAACTTATGATCCTTTTTCACATTTATGACCATTGCCACATCCCCACAGTCACGTAATCAAAATCTGGACCCTTGGGCAACTGGCATGTACTTATGACGGTTGCAGTATCCCGGGGGGGGGGGGGTGTCACGTGATCCCCTTTTGTGACCTTCTGACAAGCAAAATCAATGGGAAAGCCAGATTCACTTAACAACCGTGTTACTAACATAACAGCTGCCATGATTCACTTAGCAACTGCAGCAAGAAAGGTCATAAAATGGGGGCAAAACTCACTGAACAACGGTCACACTTAGCAACAGAAGTTTTGGGTTCAATTGTGGTCGTAAGTGGAGGACTATCTGTATTTGATGGCCATTTAAATACTTATGCCAGATTCAAATGTTGAGAGCTAAGTTTTGTACTGACTGTTTAGACTATATTCAGACATCTTCAATCATATATTAACTAAAAGGATTTTGTAAGGAAAAAAAACCCCTGAGTTTATTGAAATATCAATTACAGAGTTTGTACCAATTCATTTAGATTCTGCTTGTAAGGGCTTTGAAATTAAATTAAAACTGTATTTGCATCTCATTTGAATTGGTTTTATGCTGGTTGCCAGCCTATCTCACCCAATATTTCTGCCGATACTTGAAATTTATACATTTACACATAAAGTGATGTAGAATTTAAAGATTTAAAAAAATCAAAACATTACCCCTTTTCTTCCTGTCTTCCTGGTAATTATCTCACAGATCAATACATTTTTTTTAAAATGCATTAGTTAAAGCAATGAACGGTACTTAGTCAAATTAGGCCAGAAGGAGGAACAAAAAGTATGCAAGTTGTTCTCATCTTACAAAATTCATTCCACAAACAAACAAACAAACAAAAAACCACCTTTAAAATAGAAAAATAGTTTGAAACCTTCCTGAAAGTTTTCAATTTCAACCAATAGAGTATATAAGGAGGTATATATGTTCTGATAGGAGGGTAGCAGCACAAAATCAACCTATGTCTCCATGATCTAGTTCACATATAATTCTTAAGTGGAAACTATAGGTTACTAACAAGAAAGGCTGGATTCACATATCACAGAAACTAAAAAGAAATCACATTACGTGTGGTTTGGCTTAATTGTTGAAACCAGATACAAGAAGCTGAATTCCATGATTTGTAATTATCACTGATTCTAAATTAAAGGCTTCCTGTTCTGAAATATATATGATTCTTCGCGTGTGCGCGCGTGCGCGCATGTGTGTGTGTGTGTGTGTTGTATGTTTTGCACTATAAATATTTATTTATACACACACACACACACACACACTTTCTATAACGCAAAACATTATACAATACTAACCCTACATACTTTGAGTTTTTAAAACCACCAAGTCAAATACTGTTCCACTATTCCATTTATAATTTAGAAAGTTATGAGATTTCTTCAAAACCATTGTTAATGAGACTTTGTGGTATGTTGCCCATAACAACTGGACAACCACACGTTGAACTAGTTGAAATTCCCAGATAGCAGTGGTCGATCAAGCCATACTACAGTAATCTAGAATGACAGAAGCAGGAGACATAATGCTTCCCTTGGCATTTCATGGAGAGCTACAGAAACTACATAAAGCATTAAAACTAAATAAGCTAAATAAAACTAATAAAGCAGATTCCTTCTGCTTCCAGTCACAAGTAACGACTTAATTCTTAAAGGAAACTGATTTACATTCAGAATACAGGTAGTCCTCGATTTACAACGGTTCATTTAGTGACGATTCAAAGTTACAACGGCACTGAAAACAATGACTTGCAACCATTTTTCACACTTACAACCATTGCAGTATCTCCATGGCAGGGGTGGGTTCTAACTTACCTCGCTGCCGGTTCGCTTCCTCCCGCGCTGCGTGGGTGCACCTCGTGGGCGCGCACGCACTTCGTGCACGTGCGGTGCCATAAAATTTTAAAAATCCAAAAAAATAAAGCCGAAAACAAGATGGCGACGCATGCGCAGTGCCGGAAACTCGGCTTCTGTGTATATGCAGAAGAAAAAAAAAATTTAAAAAAATTCCAAAAATATTTTTTTTTCAAAAAAAAAAAAATTCCCCCCCCAAAAAAAGATGGCGGCGTCCATGGATCGGCACCAACCGAACTGGCTCCGTGACGTCACCAGTGGGTTGCTACCGATTTGGGCGAACCGGTCCGAACCGGGAGGAACCCACCTCTGCTCCATGGTCACGTGATCAAAATTCAGACACTTGGCAACTGACTCATATTTATGACGGTCGCAGTGTCCCGGGGCCATGTGATCACCTTTGGTGACCTTCTGACAAGCAAAGTCCATAAGGAAGCCAGATTCACTTAACAACCGTGTGACTAACTTAATAGCTGCAGGGATTCACTTAACAACAGTGGCAAGAAAGGTTGTTGGTCCCTTCCAACTCTGTTATTCTGTTATTCTGTTCCTATGTGTTTCTATCTTCCTAATTTCACCTATTTTCTTAGGCTTTCCTTTGTAAGATTATAAGTCTAATTTAGGAGCTACTGGAAGGCAATGTCAGCGAGTCAACATTTGTAACTATGATTAAAAATTAACTAAAATTAACTAACTGAAGATAGTTAATATTAGGAATATTATTTCCCCTATTTCGACAGGGCATTCTCATTCACATCCTTTGTTGCAAATTGAACAGCTCGTGTCGTTTCAAAGAAACGAAACTGTCATTCCATTAAATATATTATTTGGAAGCACTTAATGCATTACCGCATATCATTCATAACCATAAGCGTCTGTATTTCTTTTTTTTCCTTTCATCTTTGTGCTAAGCAAGAGTTCCATTACACTTAGGGGGGGGTTTTTTCATAATTTTTTATCTGGTATCGGGGAAAAATAAAAAAGACAAGTGAGTTCTGTCCCAGGGCCTAGAGGCTACAATATAATGGCTTTAGATGGGGAGGAGGGACCACGTCCACCTCCCACTCAATCCTACCAAGATCTACCAAGATGAGGGTGTTTCAACCATCCAGGTTCTATCGTTGACCTTGGATGGGGTTCCACTTCCCCCTTCAGATTGGTACACAATTGGGGAAACTTAAAGGGCAAGTATCAGCCGTGGCTAGGAAGGCCTTTGCTCAATTCTATCTGGTGCCCCAATGGTGCCCTTTCCTAGATCAGGGGGCCCTTCAGCCAGTCACCCATGCCCTAGCCACCTAACGGCTTGACTACTGCAATGTTGCTTTACATGGGGCTGCCATTGAAGACCATTTGGAAGCTTCAGCTGGTCCAGAATGTGGCAGTGCAAGCAGTAATGGGCAAGAGCTGTGCCACCTCTGCTTTATAAGCTGCACTGGTTGCCAATTTGGTTCTGGGTACAACTCAAGGTGCTGGTTGATACCTAGAAAGGCCTACATTCCATAGAGTCCGGTTATTTGAGGGACCACCCATCTCCCATAACATCCACTTGGCTGATTTAATCCTGCAGAGTTGGCGTGCTCTCTTGGATGAAACAATATCATCTATCCGGACTCCAAAGGCATCTGTGGCAGCACTGCATGCTACTTATTTTCGGAGATCCATTTCTGTTGTTTAGAAGAGATGTGAAATCATGGGTTCTTCATCCAAGTCTCTGGTATTAATTCATCTTAAAAAAAAAAATCCTAGAATTTTATTTTCAAAGAACCACATGGATGTCACCTATCAATCTTACTACTCCTGAATTACCATCTCTGTATCTGCATATGAATACTGTAGTTACAACAGGAAAAATTTGACAAGTCATATCCACCCACCACACACAAAATAATTTCAAACGTGTTTCTATGTGAGGTAAAACGTATCTTTTTCAGAAAACCAAAACGTTGAATGAAATTTGAAAAATACACACTATACAGAGTGCAATTAAAATCACCATTCTTGTCATAAGCTGGAAAATACAACTGCAATATAAACCCTGATTAAAAATACAAATGTTAAAAAACATTAGCAAACAAACAATAATGCATCTGCATTAACAACTTACCTGTGTAACTAGTGGCTCCAATAATCTCTCCACAGTTAGAGTCCTGATTTCCAAACTTTTGGGATCCCATTTTAAAATGATGGGTGAAGTTGCAGAAGTCATGCTCTCTAGAAACAAAAAGATAATGAGTATTATAAATCGTGCCGAGAGCCATGTTTGTATCTGAATTTTAAATCAGATGCTGGATTGATTTAAAAGAGCTACAATGGACAGCGGGCTCAGTAGCTAATTCAGAAATAATTAAGTACATTGTACATTAGGGGGAAATTTATAGGACCGTGATGGCGAACCTATGGCACGCATGCCCAAAGTGGCACGTGAAGAAGCCATGTCGCCCAGCATGCGCGACCTTGCCTGTTTGTCTTCCGGGTTTCTGTCACGCATGTGTGCACGATGATCAGCTGTCCTTCGCGCGTGCGGCAGTGCTGAAAACCGGTGTGCGTATGCGTGCCGGCCAGCTGATTGTCGGGTACGCATGCGCGCAAGAACCCAGAAGTTCGGCTTTTCCGGAGCACGATCCCTTCACGTGCGTGGTAGTGCCAAAAACCGGCCTGTGCATGCGCGCCAGCCAGCTGATCGTCGGGCGCGCATGCACGCTAGAACACGGAATTTTGGCTTTTCCGGACCGTTGCCCCGACGAGCGCACGTGTGCGACGTTTCTGCGTGACCTTTTCGGCACTCATTGCCGAAAAGGTTTGCCATCACTGGTATAGGAGTTCCAATGGATATGCATTAACTAGATTTTTCCCTCTTGTGTATCTTTTCTTGGCTTCGGCATAGAAAATTTGAGGGTCATTTCCGGGTCTTTTGCGCGACGTGACATCGCGATGCGAACCGGTAAGGAAGATAAGTGGAACCCACCCCTGGGGAGGAGGGATACAGAACAACAGCCGCATGAGTCTGCTTCCAAAGGATGTAGCTGCTTTAATGATTCGAGGAGGGTTGCTTCATTTATACCAGCATTCTTGTAGGAGATGACCAGGTTGAGCCCGAGGGAGGGGTCAAACACGTCACCAGTCTCGAGTCCTTTCATGCCCACAAGAGATCTAAGTCCAGCCCACCTTGAATTCCATTGACTCTTAGCTACCGCCAATTTGCTTGGACCATTAGTAGTTCAGATTCTTGTACATAGAATAAGCTTGCAATAAATCTGCATTCATTTAACCGCCGTGGCTCCTGATTTCCTGCACTTGCCAATCCTTCGCCAAACGGTTCATTCAAATACTCTGCATAACCCTACAAACTCTTCCTTTTCAGACACTCCCTTTTCTCTACAGTAAAAGACTGCATTTGCACAACATGAAAACGGATATAACGAAGCCCTCGGAACTTGAAACGCAAAGAAGCTACCATTTTAAGCAGAAGAGTTCAATCCTTTCACTGCACATTATTTCCCCGTTCAAATCACTCAGTCTTGCTGGCCCTTCCTTCACTTGCCATAGAATCCGTCCAATTTTACTGCAGCATTTTTTTTTCTCAAGGCACTGCCTCTAAATTCAGATTTTAGCTAGTTCCTGAGTCCAGAGAGCATCTAGATAGATACATAGATAGATAGATAGATAGATAGATAGATAGATAGATAGATAGATAGATAGATAGATAGATAGATAGATAGATAGATAGATAGATAGATAATGGATAGAGATAGATAGATAGACAGACAGACAGACAGACAGACAGATGACAGACAGACAGACATAGATATAATATAGATATAGATATATAGATATATAGATATATAGATATATAGATATATATACTGTGTTTCCCCGAAAATAAGACCCTGTCTTATATTTTTTTGAACCCTGAAATAAGTGCTTGGCCTTATTGCCATGCACTCAAAAGCCCGGTTGGGCTTATTATCAGGGGATGTCTTATTTTGGGGGAAACAGGGTATATAGATGTAGATATAGAGATATATCTATATCTCTATATCTACATCTAATATCTCTCAATATCTCTCTCTCTCTAGAGAGAGAGAGAGAGAGAGAGAGAGAGAGAGAGAGAGAGAGAGAGAGAGAGAGAGAGAGAGAGAGAGAGAGAGGCTCTCTCC
>QLTV01000977.1:76033-92989 GCA_003457575.1 Thermophis baileyi
TTTTTAACTCTTAAAAAGTCAGGTTGGATCTAATATAAGAGTTCAATACCAAAGAAATAAGGTTAAAAAAAAAAGAAAGAAATCAAGTAACAATTAGAAAATGTAGGAAACTAGTTATTAACATTTGAAAGGAGCTTCAGCTGAGATGTCCTTGACGAGAAAGACATCTATGAACAAATATTTCTGCACAAAAATAATTCTAGCAACTCTGCTGCAGGGNAAGTCAGGTTGGATCTAATATAAGAGTTCAATACCAAAGAAATAAGGTTAAAAAAAAAAGAAAGAAATCAAGTAACAATTAGAAAATGTAGGAAACTAGTTATTAACATTTGAAAGGAGCTTCAGCTGAGATGTCCTTGACGAGAAAGACATCTATGAACAAATATTTCTGCACAAAAATAATTCTAGCAACTCTGCTGCAGGGGTGGGTTCTAACTTACCTCGCTGCCGGTTTGCTTCCTCCCGCGCTGCGTGGCCGCGCCTCGTGGGCGCATGAGTGCTCCGTGCGCAGTAAAAAAAATTCAAAAAATTAAAAAAAAATTAAAAATGCCAGAAACAACATGGCGACACATGCGCAGTGCCAGAAACTCAGCTTCTGCACATGCGCAGAAGAAAAAAAATATTTTTTTTGTTCAAAAACAATTTTTTTTCAAAAAAAATTCAAAAAAAAGATGGCGGCACCCACGGACCGGCACTGACCGAACCGGATCAGTGACATCATCATGATGTCACCAGCGGGTCGCTACCGGTTTGGGAGAACCGGTCCGAACCGGGAGGAACCCACCTCTGCTCTGCTGGCAATACTGCTGGCCCTGAGATGATGCAATTTTTTTTTACGTAAAAAATTACTTAATTGGCAGCAGCTTTGGTTGAAGGCTTTTTAAGATTCATAGTATAACTTGCCCCACCAACCAAACACTCACTGGGAGAGCAATAAATTACACATTAACCCTAATAGCTAGAAGCTTTCTCACCGCCCCCTCCAAAACACAGTAAACATTTTAGTTTGATTAATTATGGATGACAAGAGAGGGAAGATGGCAGTAACACAATGCAGGCTTTTTCATACAGGTAGTCCTCAACTTACAACCGTTCCTTTAGTGACCATTTGAAATTACATCATTACATCAAAAAGTGACTTATGACCGTTTTTCACACTTACAACCATTACAACGTGTGGTCACGTGATCAAAATTCAGACACTTGGCAACTGATTCCTATTTATGATGGTTGCAGTGTCCTGGGGTCAGATGATCCCCTTTTACGACCTTCTGACAAGCAAAGTCAATCTGGGAGATCCAGATTCACTTAACATAGAAATATAATAAATAATAATAATAACTTAGCATAGAAATATAATAAATAATAATAATAATAATAATAACCATGTTACTAATTTAACAAGTGCAGTGATTTGCTTAACAACCATGGCAAGAAAGGTCGTAAAATGGGGCAAAACTCACTTATGTCAGGCCTGGAGGCCATCTTTTACCTTTTTGTATTCAGGCCTGCCACATTTTCTACTGTGGGAAAATGGGAGGGGGGATTATATGGAGTAGGTGATATGTAGTAGCCTAAATAACATTCTTTCCGGAAAGTCAAGGCCGCTGTGCCCTGCAGCTGCAATGAAGTGACTGGGAGGCATCTTCAGTTTGGATGGTGCCTGATTGGATTGTGTGATGGACATGTGGGTGCTGGGCAGGGACTTGAACTTTCTTTTGGGTAGGGAAAACCTAAACTGTTTCAGATTCGGGTTTTCCCAGTTGTTGCCAACATGGTACCTCTAATAAATTGGAACTTTGGGGAACTTCTAGCCTTGGAGTTTTATTTCGTTGGGGGTGTTTATTGGAACCCTGACATTAACACGAATCTCTAGATAACTAAGCAGCACCCCGAAAGGGGGCTGTCCGGGGTGCTGATCCCCAGCACTGACCTGAAACTCAGGCAGTGTGAAAAGTCAGCGAAAATGGAAGAGAGAGAGGAGATAATAGAAGGAGCCACAGGAGCAGATACCGGAGAGCTTATAGAGGCAAAACCCAGAAGCTTTCAGATTCGGGTTTTCCCAGATGTTGCCAACATGACATCTCTAATAAAATGGAACTTTGAGGAACTTCTAGCCTCAGAGTTTTATTTCATTGCCGAAAGGGGGCTGTCCGGGGTGCTGATCCCCAGCACTGACCTGAAACTCAGGCAGTGTGAAGAGTCAGCGAAAATGGAAGAGAAAGAGGAGATAACAGAAGGAGCCACAGGAGCAGATACCGGAGAGCTTATAGAGGTCCGGTATTCTCCTTCTGAAGATGTTGTGCAAGCCCTTGAGGCTGCAGAGACGGCCTGACGGCTGGCCGCTCGGCCCAAAGAGGTGGATTCCTGGAAGAGTTGCCAGTCTGATCCAACTTCAGAGATGGGGCTGGGAGAGCGACTGCCTGAGTGCCGGCCCGTCGCCAGCCCCCTGAAGTCACCCCATGAGCCAGAATGGAGAGAGGTGAGGATGACGGGGTCTGAAACTCCCCGAGGCTGGAACCTGTTGCCTCCATCTCGAAGCCTATCGTTGTCTGGCCTCCCGGAGCAGTTTGAGCAGCTTGAAATGGGAAGTTATGCACCACCGGTGCAGCCCCCGCAAGTGAGATGGAGCTTAGCTCAACCCATCTTCGCTTTTCCTGATCCAGGACCTGGCAGTGGGACTAGCGTGGCGTCAGCACCTTTCTACTTGGACAGGGGCGATCGGGGGATCAGCTCGGCGCAGCAGGGTCAAGCAACAGGAGGGGGACAGCAGATGCAGCCGGCACGGGGTAAGCTACAACCGCCAGTCGTCCCCCCTCACCAACCGGGGCCCCTGCTGCCCCCTGCGGAGTGCATCCCCCCAAGCTGGGGATTCTACCCCGGCCACGGGTGGGTCCAGTGTCAGTGGATGCCTGCCCCCCCCTGTTCCATTTTTTCTGGGATCCCACTGGGAGCAATATGCCCCAATGATCCCAGCACAGCAGTGGGGGCTGGGCCAGCAGCTGGCTGGAGGGCCCTCCCCTATGGCAGCTCAACAGCCAGGCCCCAGTCCCAACGCCGGGCGCATTCCAGCAGCCAGCAGCACCCCCCACTGCAGTGTCCCCCTCCCAGGCCCCTGTCCAATAGGTGGTTGCCGTGGCGATTCCACCGGGGAGGCCACCTCCGCCTAGGTTCAGGGCAACCTTTGATGGCCAGCCTGCCAAGCTAGCGTACTTTCTCAGCCGAGTCTGGGCCCATATAGATCAGTATGGAGAACAGTACGAAACAGAGCGCGACTTGGTATCTGCTATTACGGATGGGATGAATGAAGGAGATGCTGCTGCCTGGGTGGCCCAGCTGCACAACGAGAGGGCTGCTGAGCTAGATGATGCCGATGGCTTTGTTGAGCTGCTCTGGGCCAGATTTGACAAACCTGATCGAATCAATGAAAATGAAACCACAATAAAGGTGATGAAGCAAGGTAGCCGACCAATAAAGGACTTTGTATGGTACTTTAGATGGGTCGCAGGGAACGTAATGCATTGGCCGGACAGAATACTTCTGCACTGTTTTAAAGACTGATTGGACTGAGTCTGTCAAAGCTGTTCAGGTCACGCCCTTGTTGCTCTGCTTGAAAGCTTGAAACAAAGAAGCGAAGCGACAGACTCCGTTGTGCTATATAAATTAATACATTCCTCCTGACCGAAGCCAACAGTCTACGTTGACTATATTGGGCGGGGCTGGATGATATATCCACCCTTCTGAGAAGAGGCGTATCAGGTAAGACCAACGCCCTTTCTCCCTCATGGTGGATATATCATCCAGGCATGGGACATACCAAAGCTGGCTGTCCATCCGGGAGGGTGACAATATTTGGTAGACTGGAGGTGAGGACTAATCCTGAATCACTTGTTGCAGCACTCTCCGCCCAAAGGATGCATCGGCGGAAGCATATACATCTAGTTTATAGTGTCACACAAATGGAGATGGGGATGTTGCAGCGCGGCAAACTTCCTCAATGGACGCCTGCGTCGCCCATGCAGCTGAGGTTGCAGCACTCCTTGTGGAGTGTGCAGTAATATTGGTCGGTACCTGTCTCAAATTAAGGTCATATGCCCTGGTTATCGTAGATCTTATCCAGTGGCCAATTGTGGGAGAGGTAACTTTGCGACCCATCGAAGATGGATGAAACGCCAGAAAAAGTGACTCAGATTTACGAAACACTGCCGTCCTTGTGATATAAATTCATAGTGCAGGTCTTACATCAAGTGTATGCCAGCTTTTCTCCGAAGGATGAGTTGGACGCGGGCAAAAATTAGGGAGAACAATCTCCTGCGCAAGATGAAACCATGTATTCACTTTCGGCAAAAAGGCCAGATCCAATCTAAGAACCACTCTGTCTTTGTGGAATATGCACAAGTCTGATCGGACAGATAAAGCCGCTAATTCGGACACTCTCCTGGCCGATGTTATGGCCACCAAAAATGCCACCTTACATGTAAGGTGACTTAATGCAGCCTCCCTCAGAGGTTCATACGGAGCGTCCATAAGGGATCGCAAGACCTTTGGAAGATCCCATGTCGGGTAACGGTGGACGATAGGTGGTGCAATGTTAGATGCTCCCCGCAAGAAACGGCATATGTTAGGTTGAGTCGTCAAAGAGTCGTTGCGGCCGCAAGACAAGACGGATGATAATGCCGCCACTTGATGGCATAAAGTGTTTGGTTTGAGCCCCCTGTCCAAACCGTCTTGCAGGAACACAAGAACGTTTGTCATTGAAGCCTGTGATGGGACGATGCCCGCTTTCTCGCACCATTCACAAAAGATACGCCAAGTGCCGTCGTAGATGCGTGTGGTGGAAGCCTTACGTGATGCTTGTATCGTGTCAATGACCCTGGCTGGTAGATTGTCCCTCCTTAGAGCGATCCGCTCAAGCGCCAGGCAGTCAGTTTGAACCACTGCGGATCCGGATGTAGTAATGACCCCTGGCTGAGGGATACTTTGCTCGCCGGAATCTTCCAGGGTGTCTCCACTGAGAGACTTGGGAGATCTGCAAACCATGGCCTGCGGGGCCAGTACGGTGCTATGAGTATTATCTCTGCCTTCTCCTCCAATAACTTCCTGATCACTCGAGGGATTAACGGAAGTGGAGGAAAGGCGTATAACAGACCTTTGGGCCATGGAATGCGGAGCGCGTTGGTCGCCAGAGCTCCCGGTGTCTCGAATCGAATATATTGTTCGAGCTGTGCATTCTGCGGCGTCGCAAAAAGATCCACTAGCAGCAGACCAAATATATTCGTCAGCTCCCGGAATAGATCCTGATGAAGGCTCCACTCGGCCTGATCCACCGATGCCCGGCTGAGCCAATCTGCTTGAGTATTGGCTGCACCCGAAATGTGATCTGCACGAATAGACAGAAGATGTTGCTCTGCCCACAGTATAAGTTGATGAGCCTCCATCATCAAGGTCTTTGATCTCGTTCCACCCTGGCGGTTTACATGTGCCTTGGCCGCGACATTGTCCGTCATCACCAATACGTGATGGCCTGCCAGTATGGAATGGAAGTGTCGAAGGGCTAGGTGTATTGCCCGAAGCTCCAGCCAATTTATGCTGCATTTGCATTCTTGGTGATTCCACTGACCTTGAACCATGTGGGAGGATGTGTGTGCTCCCCAGCCCGACAAACTGGCATCTGTTGTCATTGTCATGCGTTTTGGCTCCCAAAACTGGCACCCTCTGGATAGAGCCGGACAGCCCCACCATGTGAGCGAGGCGATGACCATCGTGGAAGATGTATTCTGGCCAGAGAGGTGCCCCTGCTGGACTTTGGAAAAGGCAACAGAAACCATTTAAGGTCTTGTGAATGAACTCAGGCCCAGGGAACTATGGCAAATGTTGAGACCATTTTGCCAAGTAGCTTTGCTAAGATCGATATTGGGGCTGTTTTATCTTTCTGAATGGTGATAACCATTTGTTGTATGCTACTCTGACGGTCTGGGGATAGATACAACTTACCTTGAACCAAATCAATTATTGCCCCTAAATGGAGTAATCTGTGAGATGGAGATAGGTGGCTCTTCTCCAGATTAACGGAGAACCCGTGGTGTCGCAGGACCTGGATGGTTGACTTGTATATCTGCCCGAGCCCGGGTAGAAGATGATGATTGAATTAATATATCATCCAGATAGCACTGGACACGCACAGGTAAGGCCCTTAATACTGCTGCAATAGCCGCTAACAATTTAGTCAACACTCTGGAAGCCGATGATAGGCCAAACGAAATCGCCCTATACTGATAGTGAGACCCAGCAACCTGGAATCTCAGGTATTGTCTATAATGTGGGGCAATTGGCACATGTAAATATGCCTCTGTAAGATCAAGAGAAGAGAGGAAGTCGCCCTCCCGAACACCCTCCAAGATTGATGACAGTGAATGCATCTTAAACCACTTATAAATGACATAACGGTTAAGTCGTTTAAGATCGAGAACCACTCTCCATCCCCCTGAGGTCTTTGGGATGACAAACAAGATCGAGTAGAATCCTTGTATGCATTGATCCTCAGGGACGACCTCGATGGCATGGATATCCAGTAAGTGCTGAATAGCTGTCTCCATGAGGATCCTCTTGGCCGGAATTCTAGAGACCGGACAGCGGAGACAAAACCTTGGGGGAATGGAGTGAAATTCAAGAGAGACCTGATCAAATGGTCTCTCGGACCCAAGCGTCCATAGTGGACTCTTCCCATCGGTCCGCATAGTGGGCCAACCGGCCTCCGATGGGGTGCTCGGGACTACATTCACTGGGGGCGTCGGAATGAACGACCTCCTCCTCCTCGAAAGGGCCGTTTAGATCTAAATGGGCGGCCCCGGTCAGGCCATTCTTGACGTTGGCGAGGCCTCTGCCCATAAAGCCCCTGTGACCGTTGCGACATCCCACCTGAACCATAGGTCCCTGGAAGACCTGGAGGAAGATGTCTCTCTCCTTGTCTGACTGGAAGAGCGGTCAGAGGCCCCTGACTGATGACGGCCCTTGCGGCCCTTGCTAGGGCCCGCTGTGGAAGAGCTCGATGCCTTCGACGGCATGACGTAGTCAATAATGTATATTGATGCTTGTGCCTAGTTCAGTCAGTGGCCAGCTGTCCAGGTCCACACGAAGAAATGGCTATTTAGCCTCAACAAGACTATGTGATAACCTCTGCCGTGCTCTGGTGGAGCGTAGCACTTTAAATTGCCTAGGTTGATATGGCCATCCAGCCGTGCCCTGGTGGGGCGTGGCAATATGGCCTTCCAGCCATGCCCTGGTGGGATGTGGCAATATATGCAGAAGCCGTGCCCTTTTGGGGCGTGGCATAGCCTGGATCCCCTCTTTGTCATGCCTTGGTGGGGCGTGGCAAGCTGCTAAATATGGGAGCGTAAAAACTCCACCGAGTCTCTTTGTAATTAGCAGCTGTTCCTGGGGCGGCTATTTAGGAAGGCTGTCACCCCTTCCCTCTAGGCAGGTTACTTTCCGATATTTGAAAGGGAGGCAGTCACTCTCCCTGCAGCTCTGGGCAGCTAAGCAGCTAAGGGACAAAGATTCCGCCGGATCTTGCACATCTGGTGGAGACATGCAGTCAATTTTATAAGGTATGGGGAAATTCAAGAAGTGATATATTAATTATAGGTTACATTTTGAAATACATTGGTTCGTGAGAATGGAATATGTCTTCTATATATTCATATCTAGGCCATTCATCCAATTATGTGCTGTGTTTTGTTAGTTGGAGAAAATCTGCTTTTCCTCTTGTATAAGCGCTCAAAATGGCATCTAGTCACTATATGATTCAGTGTCTGCCACAGTCACATTCAAGGGAGGATACGCTGCCCCATTTAAGCAGAGAGCCTGAACAGATGGCATGCAAGGTGCAAATCCTATTCAGTTTCCCAGCACTGGCAGGTGGCTGGGAAATAAACCTGTTGCCATATTGCTTTTTACTTCCTTCCAGAATCCTTGGTAATGCTCTACAGAAGAGGAAAGTCTTGCCACAAAGTGAATACTGAACAAAAACAACGACGACGAAATGAGGATTGACCGGATGTCTCTACAGGCACTCCAACATCACCTTCTCCAACCTTAGCAACTGGTGAAACATTTCAGCAGAAAAAAAGGCATTGTCTACACCCCCACTCTGAAAGCACTACCTCCCTGATTATCTTTGCAAAAGCCACAGCTGCTCTATCATTTCCTTTAATTGCAGATCAAAGTGGCTGCCACAGATGATGTCAGTTTCCAATGGGAAGAATGAGTGACAGTTCTGAAGCTTCCTTGCCTCCACTAGGGAAGACAATCCCTCTATATGAATTATTCACATTCATATAGGATGAATGCGGTTAGGTTAGGGCTGTTCTGGATACTGCTATAGGTTTTGCTTCGTCTTATGTTATTACAATGTCTTCCGAGTTTGATGAAAAGAAGGACTGACTAGGGGAGACATGATAGCACTCTTCCAATATCTCAGGGGCTGCCACAAAGAAGAGGGAGTCAAGCTATTCTCCGAAGCACCTGAGGGTAGAACAAGAAGCAATGGGTGGAAACTAATCAAGGAGAGAAGCAACTTAGAACTAAGGAGAAATTTCCTGACAGTTAGAACAATTAATCAGTGGAACAACTTGCCTCCAGAAGTTGTGAATGCTCCAACACTGGAAGTTTTTAAGAAGATGTTGGATAACCATTTGTCTGAAGTGGGGTAGGGTTTCCTGCCTAAGCAGGGGGTTGGACTAGAAGACCTCCACGGTCCCTTCCAACTCTGTTGTTCTGTTCTGTTCTGTTCTGTCTCCTCTAAATGTTTTTGAAGAGCCTTCCTTTTTCCTGAAAAAAAGCCTTCCTTTTCCTCGACTTACGACCACAATGGAGTCCAAAATTTCAGTTGCTAAGTAAGACCTTTGTTAAGTGAATTTGGCCCCACTTTACGACCTTTCTTGCCACAGTTGTTTAGTGAATCACTGCAGTTGTTAAGTTAGAAAACTAGGTTGTTAAGTGAATCAGACTTCCCCATTGATTTTGCTTGTCAGAAGTTCGCAAAAGGGGATCACATGACCCCGGGACACTGCGACCATCATAAATATGAGTCAGCTGCCAAGCATCTCAATTTTGATCATGTGGGGATGCTGCAACGGTCATAAATGTGAAAATCGGTCCTAAGTCACTTTTTTCAGTGCTGCTGTAACTTCGAACAGTCACTAAACGAACTGTTGTAAGTCGGGGACTATCTGTGGTATTCAGCGCATCGAGAGCAGTCTTTGGGTGGCATTCGTTCAGCAGATGAAAAACGTTACCCAGCAAAACATATTTTGTGCGCTTCATAATGTCTCGGAAACCATATGAACTGCTATTCTGCAGAGCCTCATCATTAGAAATATCAATTCGGTGACTTGACATCAAGAATTTTTCATAGGCAGTGCCATAAAATACATTTCAGCTCTCGTCCTGGGTGATTTTCCAAGTTTTATTTGCGTAGATTGCTTTTGGCAAAATTGGATTGTCAAATAAGATAGCTGTTGCAGTGTTCAACGACGGAGGTAGACTAAATTGGATGCAATTGCAAGAATCGGGCTGGCCAAAGGGTTAATTCCTGGAGCCACTCAGGAGATGATTATAACAATCCTATTTTGACTCACTTGCAGCTACTGACTGGAGAATAAATATAGTTTGATTCCATGATCATCTAAACAGCCAGGCAAAAGGATCTGTATCGCTGATGGATGTGTAACCTGAACTAGGCATGAAAAAAATCCGAAAAGCTTTGTTATAGGAGCCAGGCCATTAAAATGTTTAAATTGCTGTCAGAATGATAAAAACTACAGTAATAAACCTGTCCAATTAATTTCAAAGAAAGTAGCAAATAAAGCAGATGGATAAATGTTCCAGTTTGTAGAAGTCACAAATTTAGCCTCAGTGCTAACTCAGCATCATGAAGAAAAAAAAAACTGTATTCTTATAACCTGGTTGTATAGCAGTCTATTCTTATACCATCTTTAGAATTTTCATAAAACTAGGGTGCTGCTATTTCTGATAACAGGGGGAAAATACACACTATCTCCATTTGGTAAAGTTTTATATTTTTGTCTATAATTCTTATTAAGGATTTTGATTACAATAATAAAAAACTAAAACTAAAAAGAAAGAGAAACAAACAGTAAGAAAAAACAAAAAGTGGAAGAAAAAAAAGAGTAAAAAATAGAAAAAGAAAAGAAATTTAGACAATCTAGTAACTATTCATTCTCAAATAAGATTATAAACAGGAATCTCTTCATTCCAATATCCAATTGCTTATCTATAAGCAAATTCACAAACATCAATTTTTCAATCCTGGAGTCAGCAGAAAAAGATGCCAGACCTATGCAAAAAAAAAAGAAAAGAAAAAAGGGTCTTCTTTTAATCTCGATCAAATATACCAATTTATATTATTTCCTTTTACTTCTAACAGCCTTAATCTTTAATTCATTCAAATATTGTCATAGGATTTATCTTCAAATTCTTCTTTATGACAACGCAGACACTTCTTCAAAAGTTTAACAAGCCTCCTTGATAGAACCAGTAAGAAAATAATTTTCCAGAACTTTTGCTTGGTTTATCATTTTTTTTAATTTTTAAATTTTCAGGCAGTTTCTTTGGTATATCCAATTAAGCGTCCTTTTCCAAATCATTCTCTTGGCCTGTCATTTATAGTTCCACTTGCAGTATTTTCTCTGCACGGTCAAACCAAATTTGCTCCACATCTGTCTTTCCCCCATTAACATCTTTTGGCATAATCTATCCATAGAATCAGATATCAATATTGACACTATTGATATTGTAGGTGCTAATTTCTGAAACTATCATTCTTCAAAGATCTGCCTTAATATTTCCAGTGTTATGACATTCTGAATCATTTTCTAAGTCCAAAACCAGACTTGTATTTTTTCCCTTCTACTTAGAAACTAGTGTTCAGTTTCTAAAATCATAAAGTTGTTTATCTTTGTTGTGAGTCAAAATAGCCAAAATAATTCTACTTCCCACAGAAAGCTATTTATTTTTTATAGTTAATGTCAAAAAATTTAACAGTAAAAGTCCACACTCCAAATGTAACTGAACTCTTAATCCAATCTGGGCTCATGGCAACCCATTTGCTCTTATGACTGGTTGCCAATTAACCCACGATCTTGGGATCACCATTTCCAACCTTTCCTGCCGGCTTCCCAAGGAAGTCAATGGAGAAGCCAGCGGGAAGGTTGCAAGTTGTTGGGGTAATCTTCACCCACCCACCCATCCTTCCCCACCCCTTCTGCATTCAAGCTGTACCAGTCATCTGTGCACCCCTGCACACCCTCCCAAACACTTGCCTTGCCTCTCTTATGCTCTCACACATGCCCCAATTCACACTGTATTCCCTACCTGTTTAGTACCTCTCGTGCAAGCTTCCTGATGCTCCCCCGTATCCACATGCACACAGGGGTGGGATTCAAAAATTTTAGCAACAGGTTCCCTGCCCGGTTGCTAGGTGGAGGTGGGGGTGGTGGGCGTGGCCTACTCGGCCTCCTGCACCACGGCAGGGGGGCGTTTTCACCCTCCCCAGGCTCCGGAGGTTTTCCTTGAGCCTCCGGGAGGGCGAAAACGGCCTTCCCCGGGCTCCGGAGGCCTTCTGGAGGCCGGAAACGGGCCTGTTTCCAGACTTCCGGAACTTCCGGGAGGCCCGTTTTTCGTCCTCCCAGAGCCTCCGTGCGGGCCCTGCACTTACCTGGCATCCAAAACAGGCCACGTGGAGACTCCTGAGAGGGGAGTGGTGGGCGGGGCCAGCCAGTCCTTGCAACTACCGTTTTGGCGAACCAGATGTAAAATTAGCGTACGGTTCACTCGAACTGGTCCGAACCGGCTGAATCCCACCTCTGCATGTACCCCTTGCTTCCTCCCCACCCAGCAGCAGTCACTTACCTGCCTCCCAGCCTGGGGCATGCGACTTCCAGCCAGCTTCCCCACTGAGTTGTAGGAATCCAGCAGGAAGTTGCCTCATCCAGCAACAGTGAAATTAAGTTAATGACAGCAACCAGGACTGCAGGGATTGCTGTTGCTAAGCAATGTGCTCACTCTTAATGACTGCATTGCTTAGCGACAGAGATCCCAGTCCCCATTGCTGTCATAAGTCGAGGACTAGGTATAAATTCAAGAAATGTATACAATATAAAATTTGATAAAATTACATTAGAGAGTGCTTCTACTCCCACATTCTAAAGATGATTTAGTTCCCGAACAGTAGAATTTTTTTTATTTTCCACACAATCTTTTTGTCGCTGTATGTCATATTTTAGAATAGAATAGAATAGAATAACAGAGTTGGAAGGGACCTTGGAGGTCTTCTAGTCCAACCCCCTGCTTAGGCAGGAAACCGTACACCACTTCAGACAAATGGTTATCCAACATCTTAAAAACTTCCAGTGTTGGAGCATTCGCAACTTCTGGAGGCAAGCTGTTCCACTGATTAATTGTTCTAACTGTCAGGAAATTTCTCCTTAGTTCTAAGTTGCTTAGTTCCATGTTGCATTAAAACTAGTTCATTTTAGTTCTAAGTTGCATTTTGGGCATATCCAGGTGAATATATATATATATGTGTGTGTGTGTGTGTGTGTGTGTGTGTGTGTGTGTGTGTGTGTGTGTGTGTGTGTGTGTGTGTGTGTGTGTGTGTTAAGAGTCAACACAATCAGGCCACGTATTTGCTAGCAAACGGATATATTTTAATAAAATATTTTCACATTTAAATAAAGAAATGTTCCGATGGTAAGGAGAGTTTATCTCTTTTTTTTATACACCGAGCACATATCCTGTGAGTATATTGCTCCAAGAAGCTTTTAAAGAGCAGCAATCTGTTTCCAAAGAGATCTGTGAGTGCCCAACTAATTGCTCATCTCGGGGCTGGAGACCAGACAGTAGCATATAATTAGATTCTCTGACGGAAACGAAAAAGGTCACAATTTTCATCTTACGTTGCATCAGGACATTGTGATGCCTCTGCAACAATTACATTACTTTGCATAAAGTGAGTCGTTGCCTTTGTACATAAAGAAGATGCTCAGCTCCAAGAAATAAAGTAACATGACTAGATACTCGCAGTTTAACCAACAATTTTACATCAGGTCCAATTAGTTGCAATTTTTGCTCATATTCCTCTAAGGCAAGCTTTTACTTGTTACTTATCAAATCAAATACAGCTTTTGAGGCACGTTCTGTCACATGCCGTAGATTTCCCACCACTGCTCTTTTTTTTTTTTTACCTTTTAACCAAATAACAGAAACATAAAGTTCAGCACATCTCTAATATATCCCATAATGAAAGGTTACTTGCGGAATTGTCGGAAATATTTCCAATAGTGGAAAAAAATTCATATGATGATTTTAAACAATTTATATTTCTTTAATAGTTTATACTAGTCTTACAATTTCTGTTCAACAAACCCAACATTTTAAAAACTATTAGGATTATTTTGAATAAAAAATTATTATTTTTTACAAATCCTGGATCTGTATAAAGACTTCTAAGACACATATCAACAATTAAAAATATATTTTGTTCCTTAGGAATAATGTGATTCCTGCAACAAAATAATCTACTTCTTTGTCCCTGGACCTATATGAGATTATCTTTAAACTGGTTATGGAAAACCTTTCATTCAAATATTTTAAAAGGTCAAGGCTCATTTTCCAGTTTTGTTCTGCTGAAGAGCTAATATAGCCATTCATCAATGCCCTTAGGTCAGTGGTTCTCAACCTTTCTAATGCCGCGACCTCCCCGCGACACCCCCCGCCGCCGTGATCCCCGCCCCGCCCCCTCCCCGCGCGGGATGAGGTGACAAAGGGGGCGTGGCACCCGGGGTGAAATGCTCCCGGTTCGGGCTTGCCTGCGGGTCGCCGGACAGCCGGTAGCGACGGAAGCGGGAGACTTTGGCCACCCGCCCGTACGCCTCCATTTGGGTTCTTTTACCCTCTGCGCATGCGCAAAGCGTTCTGTGCATGCGCAGAGGGTAAAAGAACCCAAATGGTGACGTCCAGGTGGGTGGGCGGAGTCTCCCACTTCTGTCGCTACCGGCTGTCCGGCGACCCGCAGGCATGGCCGAACCAGGAGCATTTCACCCCTGCAGTGACGGTGGCACCAAGATGGCGGGCTAGCGCGCGCGGCGACCGCTGTGAAATGGTCGTTCGACCCCCAAAGGGGTCACGACCCACAGGTTGAGAACCGCTGCCTTAGGTAGTCCTTGGACACAACCAGTCACTCAGTAACCGTTTGAAGTTATGACAGACCCTAGAAAGGATCTGCACCTGTTTCAAAGTTACAAAGTTACAAAATAAAGAAGCAATAAATATTATGAAGCATTTACCACTGCAGGATGTTTTTCACATTTTTTTTATAATAACTTATGATATAACAGGTGGATTTCCACAACTTATTTCACAACTTATTTGTATTTTACAGACTTACAAAATCCGGACAGAAGCTATAGAATATGTCCCATATAATGTTAGAGTCATTACCACAAGCAGGGTGTTAGGATTACAATCCTCAGCAGGTGGAAAGAATTAAACTGGAAGTGTCCATAATTAAGATATTTTTTTAAAAGTTCCATATCTAGCAGCTTTAATAATTCATTGGGCATAAATGAATATATTAACACACACCTACCCTTCAAACGATGAATGTATTTAAATTTTGTGATGTAGTTCTCCCATAAAGAAATGCTTACAATGCGTATTAGCTCAATTCAAGGATTAACAGCTTAACACTGAAAAGGCTATCGTGTTCCAACATTTTTCATAGAATTGATAAACCTTCACTATGGATTTGAATAATTTGCATTGGGGGTTATTGTTGCATTTGGTTGTACCCCCCTCCCCCATCCAGAGTCCACTTGGATTGAGTCAGGCTATAAATACAGGTAGTCCTCGACTTACAACAGTTCACTTAATGACCGAAGTTACGATGGCACTGAAAAAGTAAGTTATTACCGTTTTTCACACTTGTGACCATTTCAACATCCCCATGGTCATGTGCTTTACATTCGGATGCTTGACAACTTTTTAGAAGTTTAGAATAACAGAGTTGGAAGGGATCTTGGAGGTCTTCTAGTCTCTGACTCACATTTACGACGTTTGCAATGTCCCGGGGTCATGTGATCCCGTTTTGCGACCCTCTGACAAGCAAAGTCAATGGGAAGCCGAGTTCACTTAACAACCGTGTTACTAAGTTAACGACTGCAGTGATTCACTTAACAAATGTGGCAAGAAAAGTCGTAAAATGGGGCAAAACTCACTTAACGAATTTCTCACTTAGCAACATAAATGTTGGGCACAATTGTGGTTGTAAGTTGAGGACTACCTGAATTGCAAAACAAAAGAAATTGGAAGAGGCATAAAATCTTCAAGAAAGCCAAATTTCTTTCTTTTTCTTTTTCGTTTAAATAAAGAATTAACAGAATTAGATCAGATATTAACAGGGACATAATAAAGAAAATATATAGCTATTTGTTAAGTATTAAGATGGAAGATGAACAAGTAAAAGAGACAATGATAGTATGGGCTAAAAATTTTGGCCATTCGATTGAGTTAGATCAATGGCAGAAACCATGGGATAGAAATTATAAATTAACAATGTCTACTGCATGCAAAGAAAATCTTTATAAAATGTTTTATAAATGGCATTTTCCGCCCTCAAGGTTAGGAAAGATGTTTAAGGATAAATCTGCAAAATGTTGGAAATGTTACCAGATACCTGGTTCATACTATCATATGTGGTGGACATGTCAAAAAGCAAAAAAAATATTGGACAAAAATACATATATGGCTGGAAAAAATGACAAAACAACTTATAGGCTTGAAACTAGAGACATTTTTGTTGGGCATTTTACCAGACAAGTATAACAAAGGGAATGTATATCTGATTTTACATGTACTGACTGCAGCGAGAATAGCATTTGCACAACAGTGGAAAAGTGAAGAGATCCCAACAGATGAAGATGTGATTAGAAAAATATTAGAATTTGCAGAAATGGATAAGCTGACACTTACAATTAAGGGGGCAAAAGAAACTGAATATTTTTTGACTTGGGACTTATTTTATCAATGGCTAGCTGACAAAAACAGGAGCTAGAAACAGGAAAATATGTGAAAGGATCAGCAATATAAGGAAGATAAGATTAACTTGGTTAAATAAATAGTATGATTATTACTGTTATTAATATTAATGTAATTGATATTGATGCAATGAATATTGTTGTAAACATTTTATTATTTCCTAAAATGATTTGTACCCAGACAACACACTGTTCAATTGGAATTGGAATTTTTGTATGTTAAAAAAATAAAATAAAAACTTATTACAAAAAAAAAGAAAAGAAAAAGAAAGCCAAATTTCTAATATTTGAACTTTGAAGAAGTAGGAAAGAATAATTTATTTTTTATTTATTTTTTTCAAAATTTGAAGGACTCTGGGCGGCTCACAGTATATAGATATAAAAAGACAGCAATAGAAAAAAAAACAATTAAAAAATACATCAATATTAAAAAAAAACATTCACACAAACATACATGGGCCAATCAGAACAACTATTGGCCCCAGGCCTGCCGGAAAAGACAGGTCTTAAGGGCTTTACGGAAGGCCAGTAAGGTGGGGGCAGTACGGCTCTCGGGGGTAAGTTGGTTCCACAGAGTCGGAGCAGCTACAGAGAAGGCCCTCCCCCACGCCACCCCCAGCCTGCACTGTCTGGCCGACGGCACCTGAAGAAGGCCAACCCTGTAGGCCAATCAGAACAACTATTGGCCCCAGGCCTGCCGGAAAAGCCAGGTCTTAACGGCTTTACGGAAAGCCAGTAAGGTGGGGGTAGTACGGATCTCGGGGGAAAGTTGGTTCCACAGAGTTGGAGCGGCTACAGAGAAGGCCCTCCCCCGCGGGCCCGCCAGCCGACACTGTCTGGC
>QLTV01000977.1:110707-128011 GCA_003457575.1 Thermophis baileyi
CCCCTGGAGTGGGGAGGGAATGGAGATTTTACAGTATCCTTCCCCTGCCATGCCCACCAAGCCACGCCCACCAAGCCACGCCCACAGAACCGGTAGTAAAAAAAATTTAAATCCCACCACTGGTCGAGGACTATCAGTATTGCGATTATTTTATTGCTTTTTAGTTAATACCGGTAACAAAAAAACACAAAGGAGCAAAACACGAAAACAATACATCGTCAAACAGAAGAAAAAAACATATTAAAAGTCATATAACAGAAAAGTGAAAAAAGATGACAAAGGAAACGTAATATATATCATAATAAAGTTATAATTCTATGCATAGCTGTCTATTGCGCATATTATTGAAGACGTATATATTTCTAATACACTTACATGATATTTTAACTTATTGTATTCTATACAAATAAGTCCCATATTTGATTATACTTGTCCATACAAAGCTTACATCCATAAGCAATCTACTCATTGGTGTCAAGTACAATCAAGTCTTCAATCTATTCAGCAAAAGGGTGCATACATTTATCTTCCTTATGCTGAAATATCAGCCTTTTGACCATAAGAAGGGCATGAAGAATCCAGATACTGTACTTAAATATTCACATATGCTGTTAATGATAATAGCCCACAGCTTTAACACTTTCCCCCCTAAAATAATTTCTATACTATTTGTTAATGCATAAAAAGCCTACACTGATTATAGCAGCTCTTGGAGATTAAATATATATTATATTAATATTTATATGTTAGATATAAAAAGAGGATTATAATAAGAATCACTGCAAAAAGAATTTCTATACCCTTATCTATGGGGCTCCAAATAATGAAATCTAATTATGTTAAACAACTTGAGTATGCAAGTGTGAGAGTTCAAATATACTAAAGATGTGCATATTTTTTTTAATACTATTTTGGCAAATTGCCTGCATTTTATTGTTTTCTGTGTTGTTTTATTATTGAGAGCTACCCAGAATTGGTTGGAGTGAGACAGCATGCAAATTGAATAAAATATAAATAAATATTTAGATACATAATATATTCAGACAAGTTAAAAATGTCTTAACATATGTCGTACGAATTCAGGACTGAAGTCCAAAACATGAATGTGTAGAACAACAAAAAATATTTAAATGAAGTCAGCATGGTGGCCCCATTATTTTTCCAAGATCTATCCAATCAATATATTTTTGAAGTAGAAGTAATAAGTCTTTTAAAAAATTAAAACTTTATGGCAAATACCATGTTTCCCCATAAATAAGACCCTGTCTTATATTTTTTTGAACCATGAAATAAGCGCTTGGCCGTATTGCCATGAACTCAAAAGCTCGATTGGGCTTATTATCAGGGGCTTATTTTGGGGGAAACAGGGTATTCTCCAAAGAAACTGAGGGCAGGACAAGAGGAATGGGTGGAAGTTCGTCAGAGGGAGATCCAACCTAGCACTAAGGAGGACAATTAATCAGTGTAACAGAGAAGGACCAGGGGAGACATGATAGCAGTCTTCCAATATCTGAGGGGCTGCCACAGAGAGGAGGGGGTCAAGCTATTTTCCAAGGCACCCAAAGGCCAGGCAAGGAATAATGGATGGAAACTGATCAAGGAGAGATTCAACCTAGAAATAAGGAGAAATTTCCCGACAGTGAGAGCAATCAACCAATGGAACAGAAGTTGCCTTCAGAAGTTGTGGGAGCTTCATCACTGGAAGCTTTCAAGAAGAGACTGGACTGCCATCGGTCAGAAATGATGTAGAGTCTCCTGTTTGGGGGGGGTTGGACTAGATGACCTACAAGGTCCCTTCCAACTCTGTTAATCTGTAAATTTTCCAGCTTGCCTCCCAGAATTGTGGGTGCTCCGACACTGGAGGTTTTCAAGAAAAGTCTGGACAACCATTTGAGTCTTGGGCAGGAGGTTGGATTAGAAGACCTCCAAGGTACCTTTCTACCTTAGGATTTTACAGTATGATACTGTCCCTCAGATATCACATTTAGCCCCTTTTTTGTTGCTATAAATGCTGATGCTAAAATCATTGGAAAATTTGCTTTTCTGCAGAATAAATGAAATTAAATTTTGGAGCACTTTATCAATGCCAAGTTACGCAGGAGAGTCCTTCTGACCTTGGTGAGTCTCAACAAAAAAACAAAAAAACCCAAGGAGAATTGGACCTAGTTAGTACTGGATGGAAAGCCAACAGGAAATCCCAGGGCTACAGACTAGATTGCAAAGTTGTGAAAAGAAAAAAAGCAATGACAAACTCCTTTCTTAGTGTTGCCAAGAAAACCCAATGGATGTGTCCCATGAAGGCACCACAAGCCAAACTCAATTTAAATGAATTAAATTGATATCTACATACAATTCAAGAGAGACAAACAAAAAAGGAAAAAGGAAACAAGAAGAAAGACCTAAATACTCTCCTAGCCTGCAATCAACACCCGGATAAGCAGAGATTAAAACTAAGGTTAATGCTAGACCAGCAATCAAGTGGTAAACAATACCCCAATCAAGGAACTACCAACTCAGACAACCAACCCAACATTAAAGAACAGCCTAATCAAGAACTACCAAGAAGAAAACAACACTCCCACCAACACTGACTTGGCAAGCCACTAATATATAAACAGACAGCCACTCCCTTCCAGCACTGATGTTATCCAATTGGGTCATAAAATATCTGCAAGAAAGCCACCAAGCTCAGAGAGCACCAAGGTCCATGCCACTCAACCCTGAGCTACAGTACAAATATTATCTTCTATTGCTACAATTTAAAGGAGGCTTTATTTTACAGAAATGGGGGTGTGGAAGAAATTTCACATCAAAATATGGAACCGCTGAAAAGAGAATTTAGGATAATTTCAGGTAGAAGATCAGCAGCATTCTGAAGCTTTCAAACCAACTAACTAGATTCATCCCTCAAAGGAAGAAGATTCATGGCCACGTTAGGCTGGTTAGCATATCCAATTCTTGAATTATATCTAGTTCCTGTAGCATGAATATAACAAAAGAACAGATGAGGGCTTTCCAAAAATGATGAATACCCAACAGACAAGGCATTGACAATTTTAATACGATTAGACTGCCAAAGAGTTATATGCAAATACTGCATACTCAAAAGATGAGAGAGTGAATTTGGGAGATGCATCCTTACATTTACTGCTTTAATAGAGACGTGCGCGGAAGTGCTCTGATTCCACACATGCTCTAAAATTCTACAGCGAGGGCAGCGTAATATTGGTTTGAATAGTCATTCTTCTTTCGTTTTCAGCCTGTCAATCTTTTTCCAACAATGGCAGAGTTAGTGAAAATTCAGTAAACATTTCTGAACCACGGCTGAATGACACAATTCCCACAAGAAGCTAAACTATTGCTATCTTTTTGTAGGCCTAAGTATGCCGTGGTTTGTTACCTCATTTTTTTTCTGTCTCTTATGTTTACTTCTCTTCTGAATCTTTTCTCCTCTCTGTGTGTACTTCTCTTCTGAAGAGATTGCCTGCAACTAGCCGCCTGCATTTCTCAAGGTACACTTCTAACGCTGCAGATAAGAAGGATGTCTTCTAGCATTCTGCCCTTTTTGTTCTGCGCACATCCTCTGCAAAGCCCAGTAAACATTATATGGACACCTCCAGCTATGAACAGAATAAATAATCACTCCTCTGATAAGCTATATAAGACACAGTCCTTTATTGACCATTTTATGCCCTGTTTAAAGTCATATTGATTTTACAGAGAGGAGCAAAACCTGGGAAACCACCAACATGCAACTACTATAATCCAGTGTTACATATCTCTCCAAGCCTACCACTCAACCACGAACCAAGAGAACTTATAACCAACTAGTAGCTGGATACCCGCTACGAAACTATGTGATCGGGCTTGATACATTGACACCTAAAGCTTGAAAATTTATGTAGTATGTGTAACTCCCTAGCATCAGAGTGTGTTAATATAACTGGCAGTTGGAACAGAGTTCTTTTCAGGTGGGGAGGGGGAGTAGAATGTCTAAAGCTCCCAGCCCGCAGGCCGGATGAGTCATGCGCTGGCCACACCCATGCCCGGTTTAGCGAAGGGGTAGCATCAGAGCATGTTAATATAAGGCAACTGGCAGTTGGAACAGAGTTCTTTTCAGGGAGAGGGGGAGTAGAACGTCTAACTCCTTAGCATCAGAGCGTGTTAATTAATATAATACTGTATAAGAAATACTAATGATGTGATGGTCATTTAAAAAAATCCTTTCTTAGCGAGCACCTAGAAGCCAAGAGGAATATACGTGCCAAGTTTCAAGTTTGTAGGCTTTACAGTTCTGGAGATTTCGTGATGAGTGAGTGGCATTTGGCTTTTATATATATAGATATTGGTCTGGTGGTTAAGGATAGGCCAGGAGACCGTGAGTTCAAGTCCTACCTTAGCCATGAAAGCTGCTGGATGAGTTTAGGCCAATCACCAGGAGGCTGTGAGTTCTATTCCTGCCTTAGCCATGAAAAGCCAGCTGAGTAAACCAATCACCAGGAGACCCTGAATTCTAGTCCTGCCTGAGGCATGAAAGCTGCCTGGATGACTTTGGATCCCGATCTCTCTCAGTCCAACCCACCTCACAGGGTTGCTGTTGTGGGGAAAATAGGAGGAGGAAGGAGTATTAACTATGTTTGCTGCCTTGAGTTATCTGTAAATATAATAATGGCGGGATACAAATTAAATAAATAAATATTTCAATACATTAAAAAGACCTTCGGAGGGAGAAGGAGCTATTAAACTGGTCTGCCCCAGGCACCTTATAGACCCTGTTGGCTTCCAAGAGGGCTTTGGGGATTTCCTAACAACTCAGCAGGCTGCTCTTGGGGCACCGAGTTGAATTCCAGTACAAAGTGGTTGCCAGGGGGCCTAATCAGGTTGCTCTTAAGGATCTCACCTTGGGTACTAATCCAGAGAGATTCCTTGATTTACCACGAGCTCCGAGAGCATAGAAAGATATCTGAATCTGAACAACCAGGTTACTAACTGGTCAACTGCGGTGATTCACTTAACAGCTATGGCAAGAAAGGTTGTAAAATGGGGCAAAACTCCCTTAACAAATGTCTCCTTTAACAACATAAATTTGTGGCTCAGTTGTGGCCGTAAGTCGAGGACTACCTGTAGTTTATTTTTTAAAAATTTCTCTCTTAACTTTTAAAAGAAATCCCCAAGCAAGGTTGTGAACAATTGCTGGAATACAAACCACGATTTGCTGTAAAGAACAGACTCAGGTGTAGCAAACCAGAGTCAGATACACCAGAAAAAGGTTTAAACGGTACCCATTAATGCAGCCGATGATTAAAGAGCCAAGATGTTTAAGAAAATATTTTAGCGATAGCGCCAGGTTTCCTACTGCTGTGCCAAGGCAGCATATTAACCTAGAGGCTTTCAAAGCCATGCCCGGTGGGACTTTGGTAGAAGAATTAGATAGAAAGGTTAGTATTACTTTTGTTAACAGGCTGCTGCCAATCCCCCAAATTAAAAGAACCAGCATTTCTAATATGGTTGTCCTAATAGGTATTATTTTTCTACCCGTCCCTCCCTAATATCTGACCGGCATGTTGCAGAGAAGCTCAGCCAGTTAATCATTCTTAGGTCATAGAGTGATAAATGAATGCATCCTTGGATAAGGATTCATCTAATCGGATGCTCTGTCTATATATACAGTGCATCAGTAAAATGTCACCCAAAAATGAACTGCTGAGGGAATGCCCGAGGCAGCAGCCAGCGTGGGGAGATGACCGAGCAGAGGACGCGCCATGGCAAGAAAGAATCCTGCATGATCAACATAGTGGAGGTGGCAGACATTGGAAAATCCTTCCAGTGGCTGGAAAGAACTGGACTTAAAGACAGCCCTGAGGCACTGATCATAGCAGACAAGAAGAAGAACTAAGTCGCAGATCCATAGAAGCAGGGGTCTACCACACTAGACGGGATCCAAGCTGCAGACTACACAGAGAGGCCTCAGAAACAGTCTGTGGTGGTGGTGGTGGTGGTGGTGGTGGTGGTGGCGGAGGAGGAGGAGGAGGAGGAGGAGGAGGGGGGGGCGGGGGAGGAGAGTAGGAGGAGGAGGAGGGAAGAAGAGGAAAAGGGAGGAGGAGGACAAGGAGGAGGAGGAGGAGGAGCAGGAGGAGGAGGAACCAGGATCATCCGATGGGAACAGCATGTCTTCCCAGGAACTTCCAGAGAGCCTGAGGGCTGAGGATGATGCAGTCCCAGGCCGGTCCAGCATTGGGGGAAAGTGGTCGACTGGGTGGGGAGCTACCTTCTCTAACAAAAGCAGGAGAGAATTGGCTGTCGACGGTCAGTGGCAATGAAAGGCAAGAGATCACCTCCAACAAGGAACAGCTGGCTCCACCGCCTGATCCGCGGGCACAGAGAGCGGAGCAGAGGGAGGCACAGAGGAGGTCTGTGATGCTGCTCATGAGGAAGCAGCCCTGCCCCTCATCACCAGGAATACATGGGTGATTTAGCCAGACGCAAGAGGAATGTGTGTTTGTCGGAACAACTGTTTTCTTCAGCGCGCACTTCCCTGGTCTTCGTAAACCCTGCTTTGTGTGGATTCTGGATATCGTTAAGAGGCTAATAATGAGAGCCAGTTTGGTATAGCGATGAAGAAATCAGACTAGAAATTGGGAAACTGTGAGTTTTAGTCTCCCCTTAGGCACAAAGCCAGCTGGATGACCTTGGGCCAGTCACTCTCTCTCAACCCTAAGGAGGAGGCAAAGTTAAACTACTTCTGAAAAAAACCTTGCCAACAAAATTGCAGGGACTTGTCCAGACAGTCGTCAAGAATCAGACACTGAATGAAGGAGGGGGGAAAATAAATAATAAAATTAATCGCATTTTACTTTTCAAGAGAATGCATAAATAATGCCCATTTCTGGCTGTACAAATTTTAATAAAAACCAAAATAACAATAAAAGCAATTATATCAGAAAAATATGGTGTTTTTATAGTATCTAATTAGATTCCCCCCCCCCAATTTTCAATTCTTTTCCAACATATGGGTAAGCTATTTGCATGCCATAGACCACAAATGATCAATTGCATTCAGACATACAGTGATTCTATCAAATCCCACGCAAATAAATATACTTAGAAAGCAATAACTGAGAGTCTTGCTATATAATACTCAGTACTTAATACTTAGCTACAGAAACGTACACAGCACTTTCTATCCAACGGCTATTTTAAATATCCATTTCAACTGCCAAACTTTTACAGTAGCGGATATAATGTACACTTAAGAGCCGAGGTGGCGCAGTGGTTAGAGTGCAGCACTGCAGGCTACTTCAGCTGACTGCTAGCTGCAGTTCGGCGGTTCAAATCTCACCGGCTCAAGGTTGACTCAGCCTTCCATCCTTCCAAGGTGGGTAAAATGAGGACCCAGATTGTTGGGGGCAATATGCTGACTCTGTGAACTGCTTAGGAGAGGGCTGTAAAGCACTATGAAGCGGTATATAAGTCTAAGTGCTATTGCTATTGTAACAACCAAAAAAAAAGGTGGGGGGAGCCAAAATGTAATATGTGATATAATTTACATGCAAATTTGCGGTATTAACCACAGTGATAGAGTGGGATGGAATTATTGAATTATGGCAAGTAACTCTACAATGTTCATGTACCCATCTAATTTTCAAACTGGGAAGAGGTACAGTCATCTATTAAGTCAAGAGTTCTCAAATGATGGGTTGCATCTCTTGGAAGAACCAGGAGTGTGGAGCTTTGGGTAGGTAAGGCAAAGGGAACACTGTCAACAACTCTTTGCTTTATCACTGCAGGGAGAGGAGCCCAGAATAAACTTATGAGATGGCTAAACTTGCAAATCTAGCCATCATCTGCCAGAACCACCCACCAATCACAGCAGCTGTAGGACTCATTCTTTCTGACGGGTGACTTCTGTGTGGTGCGTAGTAATGTATGTGTGGTATTTGGGGTAACTGTAGATGCATGTGTCATCGTCTTCAGTAATTTTATCCATTACTTTAAGTGCTCAGCCTTTCAAAATGGAAGAGGTTTTCCTGGGTGGCAAAGGAAGAGATGATCAACTAACTGCACTACTGATAAATGTCAAGGTCAGGAAAGTATGGTAGAAGTTATCTAGGGAATATAGAGTGTATTTATTTCTTGCTCCACACTAAATCGGAAATAATTAGAATTATTTCTAATAATGAGAGAGGGTCAAACAAATTCACACTTATCGTTTTAGGGGGTCACTGTATCATAAAGTTTGAAAACCTCTGAACTGAACTGACTAGTTTTGGGTTTTTTTAAAGCTATTCAAGGCACGACTGAAACACTGTAGAACAAAAGTCAGTGGAAAAAGAGTGCTCCAGACATCATATACTGTCAGGTGTTTGTTCCAGATAGAAAACAATGGATCATTTTTGTCTCAATATTATGAATCAGTCATAATTAAAGATGCTAAGAGATACAGCGTGCACGAATCCTCTGTTTCTTTCAAGCGTTTCCGTCAGGTTTTTCAGTCAAAAACCTTGCTAAATTGCAACAAAGATTTCTTTCCACGCATCTTTTCAAGAAAGACGTATTGTTCCTGTATTGCACGTCAAAGATAAGTAATAAAATTTCGCTTACTGTAGCTTGAACGTTTGTGCACTATTTTCTCTTCCAAAATCCACATGCCACTAAGCTCAATAATATTCTGAATCCCTTTACTCATCCTGTCTTCCTTTGTTGATAGCAGCAGCTGCCACTTGGTGTTTTTTTTTTTCCCCTTTCCTTTTTATTGGGCATACGGAGGGAGCAAATCTGCAGTCGGTCACACCCCCAAATCCTCATTCTCCAGGGCAGCCATGTACTCAAATGGATTTTCCTGTCCCAAATAATTTAGTGTAGGTGAACTACGCTAGGGTCAATCTTTTACATGCTTTCTTCTAATACTTGCTAAACAGGGAGGTATAAGGTCTGTGCCATTTCTGTCCCCCACCCCAAAATAATGAGACGGGGCTTTTGAACCTTGTCATTAATCTCACGGATCCCATCTCAACAACGTCTACAATCTCCTGAGCTACGAATGCGTAGACACTGACATAATGGAGGAAGCTCTTAAGAAAACAAGAAGCAATTGGTGGAATTCCGGATAATAACTAAATTACAACCGCCATCATCTCTTATTGTTGGCCAAGCTTCCCAGGGCTGCTGGGAGTTGTCGTTTATTAATTAATTTATTACAATTATTGTTAGCCTGCCTACTCAAACACCCTAGGTGGCTTACTATAGTTTCATTAAAATCATCCATTAAGTCACTGCAAATTTGCTTCTGCCTTCTACTAAACCCATTCCCCAAAAGTCCAGAAGAGCATTTTTACTTTAATATTTATTTTTATAACACAATTTTTCTTTACACAGCTCTATCACATAGTTAACACGTCTGTGACATTATACATACAATGGAAATCAATAATCAGTACATTAAATACCTTCTATTTACAACCTATCTAACTCTATGTACATTTATAGTTCCTATTTCTATTGTCTATCCATACATACCAATCGTCCCATACCGCATAGTATTCTGAATTATCTTTATCCTTTAATTCTAGTGTGAGTTTATCCATCTCTGCACATTCGAATATATTTTGAATCACTAGGACATAGAGGAATATGGAATAGAACCCGAACCGAAACAATTAGATAAACTATGGTAGGTCCAGAAGGAAAATTGATATCTAACATATATAACTATTTACTAGAATTTGACAAAGCAGAGGAGGTGGTAAAAGAACCCATGATTGCCTGGGCCAAGAATTTCGGACACAATATAGAACTGGAAGATTGGGAAAAAAATTGGAACAAAAACTACAGAATTACTAAATCAGTGGCCTACAAGGAAAATCAATATAAAATGTTCTATCGTTGGCATTTGGCGCCCACTAGATTGGCTAAGATGTACTCAAACTTAAACCCAAAATGCTGGAAATGCAAACAGGGACAAGGTACCTTCTTTCATTCATGGTGGTTATGCCCCGAAGCGAAAAGGTATTGGCAGAATATACAGGATTGGCTGCAAGACATAATCAAATGTCAAATAGAATTTGAACCCGAACTTTTCCTCTTGGGGATAATTAGGACGAAGTACAACAGAAAAGCAAAGTACTTGATGTTACACATAATAACAACTGCAAGGATTGCCTTTGCGCAATATTGGAAAAGAGACAGTAGTCCACCAGAAGAGCATTTTTAACCTGTTTCCTAAAGCACCGGTCCCCAACCTTTTTGGGTGGGTCCAGCAGGGGGGGGAGGAGATGGTTGTGCACATGCAACCTAATCCTGTGCATGTGCAAATAAAGCTTCACATGCTTGCCCGTCTCTTGTGCGGTCCGGTTCCCAACAGGCTGCAGACAGGTATCAGTCCCCAATAGCCCTAGAGGATAAAGTGGTGAAGGGCAGATTGACCACTGGGGACAAGCTGTTCCAGAAAGAAGGGGTTGCCACCAAGAATGCTATTTTCCACTTCCCTGTGATGGGTTCTCGCAGTATCTCCTCCTGGCCAGATTGTGTAGGAATGGCAGATTCTGCCTGCAGAAGATCCCAAAAGCAACAAGCTCACTTAAGACACAAATAGCTCGAATTAGATGCGGAAGTTGTCTGGCAACCAGTGAAGGTCTTGTACTGTAGGTGTTACTCTGTTTACAGAGTAGCAGAACATTTTACCACTGGAGGTGAGAACTGCTCCCACTTCTTCGGCCTTCCAGAAGAGTATTAAAACTTAGTTTTGCCAGTTGGCTTGACACCGCGAGGGGGCGCTCACCGCTAGAAGTGGATGACCGGGTAAGACGACCTCATCTCCCTGCCATCTGTCTCTTGGTCTTGGTTTCTTGTTTAGCTTTAAATTTTTAATCTGAATAGTTTTAAATTTTTAACTACTTTTCCATCTGGTGCAGCGGTTAGAATGCAGTATTGCAGGCTAACTCTGCTGTCAGGCGTTCAATCCTGACTCTGGGTCAAAGTTGACTCAGCCTTCCATCCTTCCGAGGTGGGCAAAATGAGGACCCAGATTGTTGGGGGCAGTAGGCTGACTCTGCTGTCGTTATTAAGGAGCTTCTGGCAGCTTGTAACAGATTTGGGTGTTATCTTGCTTGGTATGTATGCTTTTTATGTTAGGCTTTTGAGTCTGTTTGGTTGAGCTAATAATAAAACTTAAAAATCCCTTTATTTACTGGTATGCTCATTGTCTCTGGATCCAAAAGAACCAATTGCCTGGGCATCTCATCACTGCCCTTACACTTGGCAAAACAGCTTGTGAATGTGTGGGCATGCACTCATTATATAGTTATGCGCATATGCCAACCAACTTTAACCTACAAATCTATAAAATCTATCAAAACTTTCAGAGGACAAAGCTGGACCTAAATCATCAGATTTCAACTGGTTGAATGAACCATTGCATGTTTTATCAGACGGACTTAGAAATAATCTCCTTCTTGCTACAAAAATGGCTAGGAGAAATAATCCAGATCATTTCCAAGCTAATCTGAATTCCATTTGGAAATCTGCCTGAAAGCTGCTTTGGTCTTTTAGCACAACAGGAAAAGAACTGGTTTGTTTCTCCAGCTATCTTCAGAACTTACAGCCTCTGAAAGAACATTAAAAAAATTACTCACCAAACCATACACTTTATTTCCTCAAGAGATAACTATTTTTACAGTCTTTAAATCTGTTCAGGAAGAAGGAACCAAGCAAAACAATGGGTCCATTCCAAGTGCAAAATCATAGTTCTTGGATGAACGATTATTTGAATTAATAGGTATGAGATGCACTGCCATGGAGACAACTTATGCTCCAAAATTCAGGACACTTCACTGAACATTCCTCCTTTCATTCATATGGAAATAGAATCCTACTGGAAGATAAACTAAAATCTACTAAACTGAACCTAGATTAAGCAACCCAAAGACCACAAAACAGTAAAGTCTCTATGTGTTTACGGTATTTAGAATATCAAAAAGCCTTTTTATATACTGCAAGCTATTTGTGCTCCATCCCAATGGGATGCCATATGTTAGGAATACTACATTGTCATATATTTTTAAGTATTAAATTTATAAGCTGCCCATCTTCTATACGTCCAAGAATTGTGTAATCATTCTCCTCTCAAAGATGATAGATATTCTCTCCTCAAAACACTTTTCCTCTCCCCAGTGATTAAGGAATTTTGAGGATTGTCATTCACTTTCCCTTAAGACAAACAGGGAGTCCTTGACTAACAATAGTTCATTTAGTGACTGTTCAAAGCTACAATAGCACTGAAAAAAAGTGACTTACGACCATTTTCTCACACTTATGACTGTTGCAGCATCCCTGTACTCATGTGATCAAAATTCAGACGCCTATTTATCGACTCGCATTTTCATGCTTTCGAACTGTTAGGTGGGCAGGAGCTGAGGCAAGAATGGGAGCTTAGCACTTAGACTTATATACCGCTTCATAGTGCTTTACAGCCCTCTCTATGCGGTTTACAGAGTCAGCATATTGCCCCCAACAATCTGGGTCCTCATTTTACCCACCTCAGAAGGATGGAAGGCTGAGTCAACCTTGAGCCGGTGAGATTTGAACTGCAGAACTGCAGCTAGCAGTCAGCTGAAGTAGCCTGCAGTGCTGCACTCTAACCACTGCGCCACCTCGGCCACCTTGCCCCATCGTGTGGCGCTCGGGTCTCAAACCCAGGCTGTCAGCTTTCCAGCTGACAAGCTCAGCTTCTTAACAACTGAGCCACCGTACCCCCCCCTTATATAACATAATAGATTTCTAAATTCTATGTACCTGTGGTGTTTGCATGTGCGTGCATGGGCCTCCTGGTAACTGTCTAAACTAGTCCTTGCAGTCTTATTGGCAACATTTTTCAGAAGCGGTTTGCCCCTGCTTTCATCCCATGGTGAGAGAGTAAGTGGAAGCCATCCAGTTGGCTTTGTGCCTAAGTGGGAACCATAATTCATAAGTCTCCAGTTTCTGCCCTGACACCATTACACCAAACAGACTCTCTCTGAGCATTTATAACTCCGCAAAGCAATTTTTCTCAAACAGAGAACTGTCTTACAGAAAATAATAAAGGAATAGCTGAAGAAGCTCCTTGGATGAGAAGCGAAACGTCTTCAAAGAAAAACCAGAAAGTCCAGTTGCCTCTTGAAAAAGCACCTTTGGGACAACCAGGACCTGGATGATGGAGAATCTCCACAGACATTTAGCGATAATAAAAGAATACTTTCTGAAGATGTTGCAGCATCCCCATGGCCACGTGATCAAAATTCAGACGTTTGGCAACTGGCATGTATTTATGATGGTTGCCGTGTCCCAGGATCACGTGATCCCTTTTGCCACCTTCTGACCAGCGAAATCAATGGGGAAGCCAGATTCACTTAACAACTGTGTTACTAATTTAACAAATGCAGGGATTCACATAACAACTGTGTTACTAATTTAACAAATGCAGGGATTCACTTAACAACTGTGGCAAGAAAGGTTGTAAAATGGGGCAAAGCTCACTTAATGTCTCACTTAGCAAGAAAAATGTTGGGCTCAATTGTGGTTGTAAGTTGAGGACTACTTGTGTACAAAGCTAGGAAGATTTCCATAACTATGCGATGTGCATCATCGGTAAACTGACATATTGGTTAATCTGGGTGGTTTCATTCTCTCTCCCACAGACTGAAAACGTATGTCAGACAGATTTTGCCTCAAGTGGATATAGTCTGCATGCCCCTTATTCAGCAAAGCAGAGAACCATGCAATGAATAATTCAGAAGTAAGACAGTAATAATACACGGGTATTTCAAGCAACTAAACCATGTCCCAAGTGAAATTTCAAGGAACATGAGGTCACTAGCATTTCCTTTTGGCTATGTTCCTCCTAAGCACCAAACATGTTAAAACGGGGGGGGGGGGGGACACAAACTTCAAGCCGCAAGGAGTTCTTTAAAAACAGAAAAAAAGCAATCATTAATGTCAGGCAACCTCACCTTCGCCATCTCAAAAGATGTTTGTCTTTCTTTTCTCTGCTTTGTAGACTAACTCTAAATGCAATCAGGAAGTTGTTAGTATGTAAAACAGCCCAGGGTAATTTATTCCAAATTACCAAAACAAACGTGATTGTTATTTTCCAAATTAAGCTCTCAATTTAAGCAGAATATTTGTTACACATGTAATCAATGGTGAAAAAAAAATCAACAAGTGGCGAATCAACTTGTCTTTTACAATAAGGTTGTAAACTGGATAAAGTTTAAAAAAAAAAACCACTGGGGAAGAAAGCAATTTGCAAATTGTGTTTTCTGCTAAGAAAACAGCATGGAAATGTCTGTATAATCATTGGAGGTTTGGGATTTTAAAATAACGCCAGCCTGAACATGTCCAACAACACAATACAAAAACCCCCATTATGAATCCTATGAAACAAAATCTAAGTATTCACAGAATGTGGAATAGAACAAAGCTCCCTCTCCAGCTGCTCAACACACAAACACACACATACACACACACACTCACTGTCATTGTGGGCCACTGGGTCAAGGACCCTACTTAGCAAATGTTTTGGTTTCCACATAAATGGGGGAAACTTACAAGCATCTTTAAAGCACATTTATTTCAGCAGCTCTGGGACACCCATTATCAGGCTAAAAGTAACATCTCCTCTTTGTCGCATTTATCTCTCAATGACATCATGCAAGTGTCTTTCTTGGCAACTGTTCGTAAATTGCTTGCACTGCCTTCTTCCTCTTCTGCTTTTTTTTAAGCTACTCAATCTCATCATATTTCTAGGGAACATCCTTGTGTTAAATAATCCCTTCCTGTCACAAGCAAGTAATGGATACTTCTCTCCTGGAAGGAGAGTGCTGCCAGAAACATTTAAGAGTAAGGTGAGATAATGTTGACACTGTAAAACCTTTCTCCTGACCGCACAGCCTTTATTCTTTTCGTTTGAGAGTATATTTACTCTCTTAATAGCAACTAAGAATATGTAGCTGCTAGAGGGTTGCAGCCATCTCATATTTATGGCAACTATCCTAGCGACGTGAGCTCATTCTTCATATGATGCTTGAAGTCGTCAAAATAATTTCCTCTTAAAAAGCAAACAAAGGCCAGCATTTTTCCAGTAAGGAACACATCTGTACAAAACCTTACATACAGTACACAACACCCGTTTTCATAGTGCAGGGCAAACTGCTGTGTCAACCAAAGCAGCACCTTCTAGATCAGGAAGGGTGGGGAATGATGGCCCTTTTATGACCTGTGGACTTCAACTCCCAGAATTCCTGAGCCAGCATGGTTGGCCCAGGAATTCTGGGAGTTGAAGTCCACAAGTCATAAAAGGGCCATCGTTCCCCACCTCTGTTCTAGATGATACAATGCAGTCCAACATCATTTAACAACTGGCTGAGTATTTTGAGCTTAACCCAGTGGTGGGTTGCTGCCAGTTCGGACCGGTTCGCCCATACTGGTGGTGGAAATTTGCACCCACTCGCCGAACCGGCAGCGATGGCCAGCTGTCCACGCCTCCGAACCGGTCCTCCGGTCGCTGCGGCTGGCAAAGAACCCTCTGCGCACCCTCTGCGCAATACGAACCGGTAGGGAAAGTAAGTGGAACCCACCCCTGGCTTAACCAATGCCTCATGGAAAAGACACAAATACAGTGAATTATTCAGTGCTGTTGTATCAGCCTTCCATATCAGAGACAAGATAAGCTGAGACTGCAAGTTCCACAATTCCTAGTCAGTATTCCTTATGAAATGTCAGACTTCAGAATATTCTTCCAAATTATAAATAGAGGGGGAGAGGGGGAGAGGGGGAGAGGGGGAGAAAAAGACAGGAAGGATTAAACATTTGTGGGCCTCATCTACAGGTAGTCCTCAACTTATATCCATTCGTTTAGTGACCGTTCAAAGTTACAATGGCACTGGAAAAGTGCCATTTTCACACTTATGACCATTGCAGCATCCACCATGGTCATGGATCAAAATTCAGAAGCTTGGCTTGATGACAGTTGCAGCATCCCAGGGTCATGTGATCCCCTTTTGTGACCTTCTGACAAGCAAAGTCAATGGGAAAGCCAGATTTCATTTAATAACTTAACAATTATAGTGATTCACTTAACAAATCTGGCAAGAAAGGTTGTAAAACGGGGCAAAATTCACTTAACAGCTGTCTTGCATAGCAACAGAAATGTTGGGCTCAATTGTGGTTCGAAGTCGAGGACAAACCTGTAACTATTTCATTTTGACCTTAGAGACCAATGGCAATACAGGTGCTCTTGGCTGATCTTAAAAAGCTAAACAAGTCAGACCTAATTGCAAATATCTTTATTTTGGTCATAGACCAGCATAAGAAATAATAATATTTTTAAAAGCTAAAAAATATAAAATATAAAAAATATTTTCTGTGCTCTACCCTTCTTATGCTAGTCTATGACCACCAGAGAGATATTTGCAGACCTAATTAAGAGTTTGCCTCAGAGGCCCTAGGAAATCCCCAATGGGATTAAATCAGAGTGACAAATTAATATAAAACAAAGAAACTATTTCTGCATTGTGGCCAAGAAAACAATATGAATATACTCATATATATAGTTCCCCAGGTATCAAGCTTGATTTCTGGAAGACTTTATTTACTTCAGTTGCATTGGGCTTCAGACTCAGGGACATAAAATATGTGCAAAATAAAATTTTTAGGGCATCAACAAAGCCTTGAATTTGCATACGCGACATCCAGACTCTAATCTGCTACCAAGGTCCTTCAGCATCTTGAGACAATTAGGTTAAAATGCCAGTAGACACTTTTGGGGAAATGTTAAGACTGAAGTATCAGAGAAAACTTGATAAAGATGCAGGAGGCTTAAGCTTCAACACTTCATTTCAATTTTAATTTCCCATCTTTAAAATAAGAAAACACAACATCAACAGTTGGTGCAATTTAAATGTCAAAATGTTTAATGAAGATAATGATCATTATTTATGCTGATTTTAAAACCTGTGTCTATTATTATATCATAGTGTGCATATAAATAAAATCATTCCTAGTCAATAAGCCATCGAGCTAAATATATTTATTCAGAAAAATTATTTAGAGAAGGAAAAACTACAAGCAATTTCCAGTCTTCCCCAACAGACTGAATTGTAGTCATGCTTGATAACATGGAAAACCCTTGGGAGTTGGACGGCATACAAATTTAATAAATAAAATAAAATAAAATAAAATAATAAAATAAAATAATAAAATAATAAAATAATAAAATAAAATAAAATAAAATAAAATAAAATAAAATAAAATAAAATAAAATAAAATAAAATA
>QLTV01000977.1:148224-160921 GCA_003457575.1 Thermophis baileyi
TCATGTTTGAGAAACCAAAGCACTCTTTATGGCCTCTACAGAACATAATGCAGATATTATGCTTTCTTTCTTTCTTTTTAAAAGAGAGACCATTTTCATGATTAGTAAGACAGAAGAGATGTTTTTAAAACATTTCTGAATGTGCATTGTTACTTTTTCCCAGGCACAGCGTGAAAAGTGGTTTAGAGCTTCTTAGGTTGCTAGACTGTTTTTATATCCTAAGCCAAGCAAATATACCTCTGCTGTAAGGAGTAAGGAGATCTTACATTGGGTGAGAAGCAACTGGCTATGGGCAGGGACTTGGTTACGAGTCTCTTGAAATGATTGTGGGCTGCAGTATTTTACAACTGCCAGGTAGATGTCCAGGAAAAACAACAACCCCACCCTAGAAAATATGGATAAAGATCTGCAGTCCCAAGAAAGTTAATCTTCTGTAAAATCTCACCAGTTCTTGATCACACCACTATCAGACATACATCTTCCACATTGTCAGGCCCAAGGAACCAAGCATGACACATGGAGTTACTTCTGAGTCATTCCTTTATTGTTTTTCGCCTACAGACAGAATCTTGCCGGACTAAAGCAATTATCTGCAGTATAACTATAGATATACTCTGTGAATTGCTAGGGAGAGCTCTACCTTACTTTCTTCCTACCTACCAGACATTCCAAGGTCTACTTTCCCCTCTGGGAAAGAGCTCATCCTTCCTCCAACTCCTGGCTACGTTGCACCACATACGTCCAACATAAAGTGTATTTTTGTGATGGAGATTGTGGTGCTTTCTGGAAGATCAAAACTGTTAGGACATCCTCTAGTTTTCTTGTTCTCTGACTTATTGCTGTCATATCGCAGGATCTGCAGGTGATCTGGCCAATGTTTGAGAATGTCGATGTCAGGACTGCCATCCTGCTACACCAGTGGTTCTCAACCTTTTTAATGCTGCGACCCCCCGCGACCCCCGCCCTGCCGCCGTGACCCCCTCCCCCTCCCCACGCGCGATGGGGTGACAAAGGGGGCCCACCCGCTCGGATGCCACCATTTGAGTTCTTTTACCCTCTGCGCATGCGCAAAGCGTTCTGCGCATGCGCAGAGGGTAAAAGAACTCAAATGGCGGTGTCTGGGTGGGTGGGCGAAGTCTCCCGCTTCCGTGGCTACCGGCTGTCCGGCGACCCGCAGGCACAGCCGAACTGGGAGCATTTCCAAGATGGCAGGCTAGCGCGCGCGGCGACCCCTGTGAAAAGGTCGTTCGACCCCCAAAGGGGTCACGACCCACAGGTTGAGAACCGCTGCGCTACACTATGCATCGCCTGCTGTCAGTCTGCCATGCTTAACAGGGAAGGAGAACTGCAGGATGGGATAAGGGGGGTTGGCATGAGAGAAATCGAAACTCCGCATTGCACCGTCCTATGAGAGCCGCCGGCCGTTCCAAGGTCACACTATGGAAGGCAGAACCATCCAGCCCATAAAAACAGGGACCGTTTCTCAAAAAAAAATTGTTAGCACTTAATAGGACACTCGCTGATAACTGGGGGAAAGGTGGGAACAAGGGAATGCTAACCATGTACTTTTGGTGCGAAAACTTCAGATTCAGTTTTGCTTCTTCTGTAACCACTTGACTAAAGTGTACTTTTGGCTAATCATGGGCTTGGAAGTCGTTCTTTTCTAACTGAGCAAGTTGGGATGGCTGACAGTCGGTTTTTTTGTAGAAGTGTCCTTGTTCATCCTTGACATGCCCTGATGTGGCCAATGTCTTCAGTAGTGCAGTGATGGGATCTCGCCAACACGTACATCTCTCCAACTACTTAGGACATGCTAAAGAAATGTTTAGCATTGCTATCACCTTGTAACTCAAGGCTGATTTAAACCCACGACAGCCCCTTCGTGTTCTGACCTAGGCTTCCTTAGAAAGCATGAAGCAGAGTCTTAGTCCCGGCAAAACCTCTTTTATTTACACAACTGTGAATTCCTTTCATTCACAGTCTGCAAGGCTTGTCAAACAGTCTTTCAGAGGAATATTTATAAACACACACCTTATCTCACTTGGAACGCTGCCAGAGAACTAGTTTCCAAACGCAGGCAAGACCAAACTTGGCACAGAGTCTATTAGAGTCACAAACAGCACTTTCGACTCTTGCAACGACCGAAGGAACTAATTGCTTCCTGCAAAAGCCAACTTCCTGTTCACTCCTCTTTTATTGCTTATGGGAGGGGCCAATCATCTCCCAGCTGTGGCCTTACTCCCAAGTCGACCCTGCTTTCTTAATTGTTCTTGTCTTCTGGCAGCTCTGCGCATGCGCACACTGGGAACAGGCTCCAGCTATTTCTCTGCCTCACTGCTGTCTGACTTCAGAGGCAGCTGATAACTACCAGATGGCCTTGGCCCCCTCTCTGCCTCCGACGCAGAGCCCTCGTCCGAGCCTTCCCCAGACTCCAGGACTGGCTCATGTTCCTCCCCAATCTCCTCACTGTGCGAATCTGCTGCCAGCTCCGCTGGCCACTGGCGGGCCACAACACTTAATTGTCGTTGCAGAACTTGATGGAGGTTGCAGAGGGCTGAAGATGGGCTGACGCAGACACCTCCTGAATCCCAGCTGCGCATTGCGCAGAGGTGCACGCCCTGTGCGCTGATTGGTTGATCTGACTTCCTGTTCTGTGCTTTGCTAGAGTGCCCCCTAGCCAGAATACTAAAATTCATTGATGCATAAAAGAACACCTATTCAACCATTCCCAAACAACAGACCGATACGTTCCCTCATATGCAGCATTGGAGAAGACTGCTGGACTTCTAAGCAGCCACAAAGCAAGCAAAGGATCTTCAATGGTCTCTTCTTCTCACCTCCAGTGATTTTGCTAAACAGGAGCCACTTTGGAGGTCATACAAAGTATGTCCATTGTTTTAAACGAGTGTTGTCCAACACACGAAATAATCCAACCCTGCATTATGAAGGGCTTTATAGCTATATAAAGCACCTTGAATTGTAAACTATAAATCTCCATGTGGAGAACAGGAAAACAGTGCAGCTTCAACATAGTGGTGTTACATGAGCAAATTGTGACATGTCCCTAATGGACATACCACAATTGGACATACCATAATGGACATACCACAATTTGCTCATGTAACACCACTATGTTGAAGCTGCACTGTTTTCCTGTTTGTCCACATAGAGATTTATAGTTTACAATTCAAGGTGCTGGATTAGGTTGGGTGAACATCAAGGTAGCTTTGTTTAGCCCACTTTGCAATAATTCAAAGCAGCAGATAGTCAAGGGATGAGGAACCCCCCAGGACAGTTCCTGGTCCAAACTTGGCATCTAAGATGGAATTGTCCAAGGGGCCTCTTGGTCATGGCGGCCATGTCTTCTGCAAGCAGAACCTGCAAACCCAAAGGACTCTCAAATTGTACATCAGTTTTGTCAAGGAAATACGATTCTTATCTGGAATTAAAGAAGGAAAGACTCCAGATCCAGGACACCTGAAAATCCACGATTTAGTCCCAAAGGTGCTTTTTTTCAGGAGGCAACTGGACAACTGCCTCCTGAAAAAGCACCTTTGGGACAACCATGACCTGGATGACTGAGAATCTCCGCAGACATCCATGATTTAGCTTCAGTTAAGCCAAAGTTGAGCCGTTTTCTTCATCAAAGACACCCCAACAACCTCCAGACCATCTCAGCTCCATTAGATAGACCAGATCAGAAAATCAACACTAGAGCTAAAACTCCTTTTTACTGAGATTGGCTTTAAGAGCAGAATATTTCAACTCCGATTGTGGCCGTACTTCCTCCCTCCCCCATAATTCAATGAATTAGGGAGTTTGGCTAATTGCTTGAGCCAAGCTTCTGAATGTTAGCTTTTTGTTCCGGACTTTAAAAAAAATAATGATGCCGTTTCTTTTGCAGGTGTCTATCAAGGTCATCTTCCTTTCTCTGTGTACGCAGTGAGTAAGAACATTTATGCATCACTTGGTCAATCCAGCATTAAAATACTCAAGGGAAGCATCACACTGATGTCATATTACGCCAACAGAGGCGTCATGTAGATGTTATACAGGAAAGGAAAGAAGATAGAGCTGTGATGAACTCCAGAAAGCAAAGGTCTATGGATGGACCTTTCACCCCCTACCAACACTATAGATAACACTATGCTTTCAACTATCAAAGTCAACCTAAAAGGATACCTGTCAACTCTGAAGCTGACCTGGCTGAAGCCATCTTTTCCTGCCTCATAGTTGTCACGAACTTTGAAAGGGGGAAGGGAGGGGGAAGCAGATAGACCGGCTACCGGTCAAAACAAAAAGTTTTCTTGTGGGAACCAAGGTCATCCCAACAGATGGCAAGTGAAGGAGAGGAGTGACCAAGCAGCCTCCCAGCTACCTTCATTGGACAATGTGATTGGTGACACCTGGGGAGGGAAATATATGCTCTTTTAATTAGGGGGAAAACCGCAGGAACCTGTAGAATTGGTTTTCACTAGCTGTGCCGATATGATGTGTCCAATAAACATGTTATTTGAGGAATCTACCTGCCTCGGAGTTCTGTTTTTTGGTGGATGCGTTACTCGGAACCCTGACAATACTGTGATATCAAAAGCCATTTAGAGAACAGGTGTACTGATAGTCCTCTACTTACGTCCAGAATTGTGCTCAAAATTTCCGTTGCTAAGTGAGACAGCTGTTGAGTGCATTTTGTGCCATTTTACGACTTTTCTTGCCACAGTTGTTAAGGGAATCGCTGCAGTTGTTCAGTTAGTAACATGGTTGTTTAGTGAACCCGGCTTCCCCATGGACTTTGCTTGTCTGAAGGTCGCAAAAGGGGGTCACATGACCCTGGCACACTACAATCGTCATAAATATGAATCAGAGAGAGAAAGAGAGAGCAATGGGAAACTATCAAGCACAAGAAATCAGGAGTTCAAGCAGTTCAAATGAATATACAGGTTTATTGCAAGTTTAAGCTCTCTGCAAGACTCTGAACTACTAACAGTCAAAGGAAATTGGCGGTAGATAAGAGCCAGTGGAATTCAAAGTGGGCTGGACTTAGATCTCTTGTGGGTGCGAAGGGACTCAAGACTGATGACGCATTTGACGCCTCCCTCGGCCTCAGTCTGGTCAATCCTGCTGATGATGTTACCTAGTCTGGTAATGAAACGTTCAGAAACTAAATTGAAACAAGCTTGGAGAGCAAACCACTGCCAAAATCTAAAACCTGAGCTATGAGTATTTTCGTAATAATACAAATGATTGTAAGTCAAGGATTACCTGTATTGCTTTAAAATTAAGTGACATTTAAAGCAACCAGGTATCTATCTCAGTTCATGAATAATGTAGCTAGAAAGCAGACCTAGCATAATTTAGGGCAGGAGTTTTCAAACTTCTTCAGGCTACAGAAGCAGTTGGTTTAAATATATATATTTCCCAGAACCCCAGATCAGGACCCAAAGCTCTGCTGGCAGAAAATTGGTTGCATTCCAGTGAATTAACATAAGAAATAGCTCGCTATATCTTCTTTCTTAGAAACCTGAAATTAAGAAATAATGACATCAAATAACTAGGCTAACTTAATGGGGAATAGCTGAACCTTGCATTAAAACTGCATTCACACATTGTCTGCTTTGCTTACTTGTAGTTTACCATACAGCTTGGTCTGAATCAGAGGTGGGTTCCTCCTGGTTCGGACCGGTTCGCCCGAACTGGTAGCGACCCGCTGGTGACGTCACGATGACGTCATGGATCCGGTTCGGTCGGTGCCGGTCCGTGGATGCTGCCATCTTTTTTTTTTAAATTTTTTTAAAGAAAATTTCCGGGTTTTTTTTCTTCTACGCATGCGCAGAAGCCAAGTTTCCGTCACTGCGCATGTGTTGCCATCTTGTTTTTGGCTTTTTGGGGGGGGTTATTTTTTGCACTGCGCACGTGCGTGCGTGCAAAGCGTGCGCACGCCCACGAGGCGTGGCCACACGGCACGGGAGGAAGCGAACCAGCAGTGAGGTAAGTTAGAACCTACCCCCTGGTCTGAATCCAGTTCATCAGAGCTTATTCCACAAATAAATTTGACAAAATTGTAGAATAGTGCTATGCGGAAACTCAGCCAATAGAGGAGGTTTCCAGGAAACACAGCACAGCCTGAATGTTACACACATGTTATGCATAAATATCCCTCTGCCACGTGGAGATTTCTGTTTTAATTTAGGGTAAATCCTTTTAATAATTTCATTTAGAACATTGGAAATAAGAATTCCGCCTTAATAAAATAAAGGCTTATTTTTTCCCCCCCATTGTGGTATGGTTTTTCTTGCCATTTGCAGCCAGGAATGATCTAGTCTTTGTTTTTAACTATTTATAAAATCTGGAATATATTCACACACACACACACACACACACACACACACACACACACACAAACACGTGTGCTTAGGACGCAGAGTTTACAGGGGAAAAAATGGTGGCAACTTCAGATGTGCTGGATGACACATCTGAATATCTGTGAAGATGGTTTTGAAATGAGCAGGCTTACAATCCAGTTTTCCAACCCAAATGTATGCCTGTTTATCTGACAAGCAAGTGCCATTAAGTGCATCTGGGTTTGATGGCTGAGTTGTGTGAATGCCAAGCTTTCAAAAATTCTCTTGTGTTTTGGGATTTAGCTTGGTCTAAGATGCTCACAGCCTCCCAGTTGAATGCCTCTGATTTGTCCTAATAAAAGAGAAAATGAGAAAAGGGGGGGGGGAGGAGGAGAACTCTGGGGTCCTTAGTGTTTTCTGAGCTTAATTGTTTTCTTGAAACCTTTCATTACCCAGCTAGGTGACATCATCATTGCTAGTAGGGAATGGGGAGGAGGAGGAGGAGGAGGAGGAGGAGGAGGAGGACTGTGGGGTCCTTAGTGTTTTCTGAGCTGAGTTGTTTTCTTGCAGACCTTTCATTACCCAACTAGGTAACATCATCAGTGCTAGCAGAGTGCAGAATTTGCTCTCATTTTCTGTACAGTGGTTTGCCCGGTAAGTGTTGATGGGACTGTTCTTGGCGGTTCCTTGATTAGGCTGTACATTTATTTATTTGTTTGTTTATTTAATTCCCACGTTTATTATTTTTATAAATAACTTAAGTCAATGAACAGATCCAACATACCTTCCTCCTCCTGTTTTCCCCAGAGCAACAACCCTGTGAGGTGAGTTGGGTTGAAAGAGGGGGATTGGTCCAAAGTCACCCAGCCAGCTTTCAGGCCGAAGGCGGGACTAGAACTCACCCTCTCCTGGTAATTAGCGCAAGGTCACTCAACCAGCTTTCATGCCTAAGGTGGAACTAGAACTTACTGTCTCCTGGTAATTAGCCCAAGGTCACCCATCAGCTTTCATGCCTAAGGTGGAACTACAGTAGAACTTACTGTCTCCTGGTAATTAGCCCAAGGTCACCCAACCAGCTTTCATGCCTAAGGTGGAACTTGAACTCACCATCTCCTAGTGATTGGTCCAAAGTCATCCAGCTGGCTTTCGTGGCTAAGGTGGGACTAGAACTCACAGTCTCCGGATTTCTAGCCTGGTGCCTTAACCACTAAACCAAACTGTTTAAAAAAAAATGTTGGGGAGAATAAAAAAAATAAAAACAAAGGAACGGCGGGATATAACACTGGGGAAGGAAGACGTGGTGAGCATCATGTAAGTAGAGATGTTTTTAAACAGACTTTCACAAGCAGCAGTTTTCTTACCTGCTCTTCGGAGATAGGAATGCCCGAGACGGGTTCATCCAAGCTTGACACCTATCACTCATACGGAATCCTCCTTGTCAAGACACATGCAACGCAGGAGAAACTAGCTGAAAACAGATTGCCGCTCCCAGGGAAGAAAAAAAGATTGAATTAATTTGCAGAGGGAGAAAGGCGAAGAAGGAAGAAATACTCTGATTTAACATGCTGACAGGTATGAAATGGATTTCAGTTACATTGATCTGTATGGCTCTTCTCTACGAATGCAAATACGCCAACAGATTGGCTTGTATGAGCAGCAAAAAACGTTTTAATAAAAAATATCCGCATTTTGGTATAACGTACTAAATCCTCTAGAATTCGGCAACCTGCTCAGAGAAAATCCCTTTGCAAGATAATTTAATTTAATTTAATTTAATTTAATTTCATTTCATTTCATTTCATTTCATTTCATTTCATTTCATTTCATTTCATTTATTGTATTTCTATGCCGCCCAACTCCCGAAGGACTCTGGGCGGCTTACAACAGGGTACAGAAAATACATTTAAAAACATCATAAAATATAAGAAAACCAGTTAACAGTCACATACATACATATCACCCAAGGCCGGACCTCGCAAATTGCGAGATCAACGGCCCCAAGCTTGCCGGAAAATCTTCAATGCTTTCCGGAAGGCCAATAGGGTGGGGGTAGTCCGGATCTCAGGGGGTAGCTGGTTCCAGAGGGCCGGGGCAGCCACAGAGAAGGCCCTCCCCCGCGGGCCCGCCAGCAGACACTGCTTAGCTGACGGGACCTGGAGGAGACCAACTCTGTGGGATCTTACCGGTCGCTGGGAACTATGAGGTAGAAGGCGGTCTCGAAGATAACCTGGCCCTGAGCCATGTAGGGCTTTAAAGGTAATGACCAACACCTTGAATTGAGCCCGGAGACCAATAGGGAGCCAGTGCAGCTTGTGGAGGATTGGTGTAATGTGGGTGTACCTAGGTGCACCCACAACCACTCGCGCGGCTGCATTCTGGACCAACTGTAGTCTCCGAACACTCTTCAAGGGTAGCCCCATGTAGAGTGCGTTGCAATAATCCAATATCAAACGTATAGTAGTCCTCAACTTATGACCACAACTGAGCCCAAAATTTTTATTTGCTAAGTGAGACGGTTGTTATGTCCATTTTGCCCCATTTTACGACCTTTCTTGCCACGGTTGTTAAGTGAATCACTGCGTCTGATAAGTTAATAACACGGTTGTTGAGTGAATCTGGCTTCCCCATTGATTTTGCTTGTCAGAAGGTCGCAAAAGGGAACGTGGCCACCATCATAAATAGGAGTCAGTTGCCAAGCGTCTGAATTTGGATCATGGGGATGCTGCAATGGTCGTAAGTGTGAAAAACGGCCATCAGTCGCTTTCACAGTGCCATTGTAACTTCGAAGGGTCACTAAATGAACTGTTGTAAGCCGAGGACTACCTATACGACCATATAAAGGGAAATATATGTTCAGAGGAGTGGTGCGGTGGCCTAGAGGTGGAGCTCTCACCTCACAATCAGGAGGCTGTGAGTTCGATCCTAGGTAAAGGCAGATATTTCTCTCTCTGGGCACAATGAGAATATATCTGCTGAACAAAACTCCGCATATAACATCGCATTGGCGACAGGAAGGGCATCCGGCCAGTAAACAATCAGCTCCATTCAGTTGCCCAGACTACACCCCGCAAAGGATTATGGTGTCGTTAAAAGATGATGATGATGATGATGATGATCTCTATATGTTCAGAGATTCACTGCCTGCTTTAGTGCATAGATGGCAAAAAGGTTGTATTCAGATAAACAGGGAGTCCTCAGCTTACAATCAATTATTTAGCAACTATTTAAAGTTATCATGGACCTGAAAAAGCGACATATAGGTGAATTGATTGATTGATTGAGTAAATGTATAGGCTATCCATCTCAGATATATCCTGTACGATGGACTATCAACTTATAGATAATGTTGCAAAGCATATAGAAAGAAGTGGGGCTTGCACTGGGACACACCCCATTTCTGGGGGGGAGGGGGAAATAGGGTTGGAAAATCTGCTTCTCTCAAGCCAAGTTCTATGTTGCATCTTAAGGCAGCTGGATGGAGGAACAAACACACCTACATGCACCCCTTTGGAAAATTTAACTTTGCACGGTCCTTGTTCCAATTAATGGAACAAAAATGCAAGTTATTTTGCATGCTAATTTGCTAAAGACATTCCTCGTTTATGCGTCTCATTTCATTGGGGTCCGCAGAATAACGGAATAATAGAAAACAGAAAATGATGCCATTAATTTTCCTATGTCTAAAAGACATCGGTGGCAGTGGGTAGCTGTTGAAAAACGCCACCACCGAAGCCCGTCTCCTCTTGCAGTCTTTTTATCTCTAACGGGCATCATTATAAATTATAATGAGATTCCAGAGCGTGAGCAGAATTTAATTGAATTAAAATAATAGTCGGCATCTTAAAAGTGTGAAGCCAGATCCCCTTTGACACAAAAAAAGGTCAAATTAATATGGGCCTTTTGCTCAGACTTTTCAAGATTATTTCTATAAACCATTCTAGAGCCTGTTTGGTCTAGTGGTTAAGGTGCCAGGCTAGAAAGCAGGAGACCATGAGTTCTAGTCCCACTGTAGCCGTGAAAGCTGGTTGGGTGACTGTGGCCAATCACCAGGGGACGGTGAGTTCTAGTTCCACCTTAAGAATGAAAGTTGGCTGGGTGACTTTAGGCCAATCACCAGGAGATGGTGAGTTCTAGTCCTGCCTTAGCCATAAAAGCCATCTGGGTGACTTTGGACTAATCACCCGGGGATGGTGAGTTCTAGTCCTGCCTTAGGCATGAAAGCTGGCTAGGTGACTCTGGGCCAATCACCAGGAGATGGTGAGTTCTAGTTCCACCTTAAGAATGAAAGTTGGCTGGGTGACTTCAGGCCAATCACCAGGAGATGGTGAGTTCTAGTCTTGCCTTAGCTAGGAAAGCCAGCTGGGTGACTTTAGGCCAATCACCAGGAGATGGTGAGTTCTAGTCCTGCCTTAGCCATGAAAGCCAGCTGGGTGACTTTGGACTAATCACCAGGGGATGGTGAGTTCTAGTCCTGCCTTAGGCATGAAAGCTGACTAGGTGACTTTGGGCCAATCACCAGGAGACGATGAGTTCTAGTCCCGCCTTAGCCATGAAAGCCAGCTGGTGATATGTGAGCTTCTAAGCGCCCTTCCTGGGGATGATTTCATAGAAACCACAGTGATTCACTTAACAACTGTGGCTGGAAAGGTCTTAAAACAGGGCAAGCTCACTTAACAAATGTTTCACTTGGCAACAAAAATGTTGGGCTCAATCATGGTCGTATGTCGAGGACTATCTGCATAAAACAATATATGAAAATTAAAATGTTACAATCAAAATTGTTCCAGAAACAGCAAAAAAAAAAAAAAAAAAAAATATTGCAAATTACAGTCATGTGACTGTGGGATGCTTCTCTGGATTAATAGAAGAGAAGGTAAAAATAAATAAAGATGAAAACACCTGTTATGCAAGCAGTGGTGTTACAGGATATAGATAAAAATAAACTGGTTGTTCTTTTTTTTATCGTTAACCGCTTTAAATATTACCTACAAAGTTATGTACATATCAAACAAGGATCTGGAAAAGAGTCCTGTACTAAAATGCCCATTTCTTTGCAGCTTGAACATAAAGTGTTCTCGCTAAAGTGTTTGTAACCTGCAAACAGCCTAAAAATAAGCATAATTTAACAACAGACTCCTACCTCAATCTAAATAAAAATACCACTATGGGCTAGAGTCCAAAATAGCAATTATCATGACGAAATGCAGGAATGAACCTTTCTACTATAGCCGGATCCATGTCATTTGTTTAATTCTGATTTGTTAAATAAACCTCAATATGTGGATTCTCACAAAATGCTGACCATCAGTCATAGCCGTAGTTGAATACACGCACTGCACAACAACACAAATAAGCTACCTAATTCCTGGTGTACATGTAGTCCTCGACTTACAAACATTCGTTTAGTGACCGTTACTACGTTACTGAAAAAAAGTGACTTATGAACGCTTTTCACACTTATGACCATTGCAGACACTTGGCAACCGACTCATATTTATGACGGTTGCAGTGTCCCGGGGTCACGTGATCCCCTTTTGCGACCTTCTGACAAGCAAACTCAACGGAGAAGCCAGACTCACTTAACGACCGTGTTACTAACTTAACAACTGCAGGGATTCTCTTAACAACTGTAGCAAGGAATCTTGTAAAGTGGGGCAAAGCTCACTTAACAACTGTCTTGCTTAACAACAGAAATTTTCAGCTCAACTGTTGTTGTAAGTCGGGGATTACCTCTTTATACCGGGCAAGATGTAACTTATGTTTTAACCAGCTAAAAAAGGCAACAGATGATTATCTGTTTTGCAAATGACTCCATCATATGCTTAGTATTGGTTTTTTTTTGTTTTTTTTATTGATTTTATTTTTAAAACTACAAAACAATACACACAAACAAAGACCTACATCCACATATATACATAAATACACTTTTAACAACAGTTTCGTCTCAGTATATTATCTATTATTTACATTTTTCCCTTTTACTCTTCTCTAATTGTTTTCACATTTGTTGACCTATCTATCTATTTACATATTTCTGTCCTTATTTCTTCACACTTATTACTTACAAGTCACTCATAATTTACCCATATCGTTTCTCCTTTCCCTTTTCATTTATTAATCCTTACTTTCTATTTCTTCTTTCGAACCAATTGTAAAATTTATCCCAAACCAAGTAGTAATCTGTCTCTTCTTTTTCTTTTATTTCTTTTGTTAATTTATCCATCTCTGCACAGTCCATTATTTTCCTTATCAGTTCTTCCTCAGATGGTGTATTATCATTTTTCCATTTTTGGGCATAAAGTAGTCTTGCTGCTGTGTTTATCTGTAGAAGAATATATTGTATCTTCTTCTTGTTT
>QLTV01000977.1:161097-171488 GCA_003457575.1 Thermophis baileyi
GATTATTTTATCATTGTATCTTTGAGTGTCTCCTCTTCCATTTTATATCTCAATAAAAATTTATATATTTTACTAATCAGTTTTTGTTCAGTCCCTTGTATAATTTTATCCAGCTCTTGCAGGTCTTTCTGAAATTCAAATAATTTTTTATCTTCTTTAAATTTGGTTTGAATTTGGGTGTATGTCCACCAATCTATTCCTCTATCTAAATCTTGTTCCAATTGTTGTTTTGTTTTCAAATTTAACTGCTCATTTAATAAATCCTTATATCTAATTATTTTATCAGTGGGCATCAAATTTGGTCGTGTCATTGTCTCAATTGGGGCTTAGTATTGGTTTATTAAATGAACCACCATTGCTAGATTTGTACAACCTACTAAGGTGTACATCACTGCTGTGCAAAACAATGTTTAAATTTGTGGAACACAATAGATTTATCTTTTTATCATTTGTAAGTTGCCCAGATGCATCTTGTCGAAGAGATGGATGGAGGGGCAGGATTTAATACATACATCGATAAATCAATGTATCAATTAATTGATCAATCAATCAATCAATCAATCACTCAATCAATCAATCAATGCTCTTCCATGGGCTTCACTGGAGTCTCTTGACTAAGTAATGTTGTACTCTTGCAAACTGAAAGATAAGATTTCATCAAATATGAGCCAGCCGTGTGCTACAGCAGCCAAAAATGCCAATGCAATCCTAGGCTGAATTAACAAAGGGATAGAATCAAAATCACAAGAAGGGTTAATACCACTTTGTAATGCCTTGGTAAGGCCACACTTGGAATACTACATCCAGTTTTGGTCGCCACGATGTAAAAAAGATGTTGAGACTCTAGAAAGAGTGCAGAGAAGAGCAACAAAGAGGATTAGGGGACTGAAGGTTAAAATATATAAAGAACGGTTGCAGGAATGGGGTATGTCTAGTTTAAAAGAAGGACTAGGGGTGACATGATAGCAGTGTTCCAGTATTTGAGGGGTTGCCACAAAGAAGAGGGAGTCAAGCTATTCTCCAAAGCACCTGAGGGCAGGACAAGAAGCAACGGGTGGAAACTAATCAAGGAGAGAAACAACCTGGAATTAAGGAAAAATTATATGGAACAATTACTTAGTTAGAACAATTAATCAGTGGAACAACTAGCCTCCAGAAATTGTGGTTGCTCCAACACTGGATGTTTTTAAGAAGATGTTGGACAACCATTTGTCTGAAGTGGGTTTCCTGCCTGAGCAGGGGGTTAGACTAGAAGACCTCCAAGGTCCCTTCCAACTCTGTCATTCTGTTCTGTTATAAGAAACCCACTTCCCACCCCCCACCCCTCATTTAAATGTGATCGCAGCCTTGGAATTTCTCAAACTGGGTTTGAATCATCTTGAGCACATCACATTTGAAACTCCTCTTTCTACAGCAGGGAGAAACAGAGCCTCATTCTGTACAATAATCACTTTCTGGATGGATACAGTCCATTCCCCCCCCCCCCAAAGAGCTGCTATTTGCATTTAAAAAATAAATATTTACCCACCCCATGTGGCGGGACATTTAATATCACAGTTAGCTGCCAGACTAACCTTGGGGGTACGTGTAGCACTGATTTATAAGGCTGAAAACAAACCATCTAATTTGTCACCGTTACCAGCTGCTATCTCCAGATTCCATACCGACAAACAGAATTTTGATAGATCACATTTGCATGAAAATAATACATTAATTGTGTCTGGAAAAAAGAGATTATTCCAGTCCATCTCTTCTTCGGTTCCTCTCCAAGTGTTCTGGACTAACACTTGGGCTCATCTGGCTGATTCATTTTGGCCAATCGCTTTAAACTGCAGTTGGATTGGCTAACGGAGATACCCAAATCCTTTAAAGAGGAAATAATCCCTAACATGATGCTATTTTTGGGCGCTCTTTCCCATCCTGATGGCTTGCAGAAACACAAGGCATGAATTAAGCCATCAGCAAACACTTCCAATCTGGGATATTAGCTTTGGTGGCTTCAAAGAAAATGATTGCCAGAGAGATGAGCTCTCTTTGTTTGTTTGCGACATAAAAATGTGCTCTGCGGTTTCTCTTTCTCTCAAGGAGAACATCAACAGCTCAGTAGTGGGTTCTAAAACCCTTTACTACTGGTTCGCATGTGCAGAAGCGTCCCGGGTGGGTAGGCGGAGCGTCCCGGGTGGGTAGGCAGAGCCTCCCACCACCGCCACTACTGGTTCTAAGAACCGGGCCGAACCAGGAGCAACCTACTGCTGCAACAGCTTTAAGTCCATCCAGGCAACGTTTCTGAACAGAATCTGAATGGAAAATGCACAGGTAAAGCAACTGAGAGGCAGTTTGGTCTAGTGGTTAAGGTACCAGGCTAGAAACCAGGAGGCAATGAGTTCTAATTCCATCTTAGGTGTGAAAGCTGCTGGGTGACTTTGGGCCAATCACCAGGAGACGTAGAGTTCTTGTCCCGCCTTGGGCGTGAAAGCCAGCTGGGTGACTTTGGGCCAATCACCAGGAGACGGTGAGTCCTTGTCCCGCCTTAGACACAAAAGCCAGCTGGGTGACTTTGGACCAATCACCAGGAAATGGTGAGTTCTAGTCCCTCCTTAGCTGTGAAAAAAACAGCTGGGTGACCTTGGGCCAATCACTCTCTCTGAGCCCAACTCACCTCACAGGGTTGTTGTTGTGAGGAAAATAGGAAGAGGAAGTTCTGTTGGTATCTTCGCCGCCTTGAGTTATTTGTAAAAATAATAAAGATGGGATACAAATAAATAATTAAATTCAAATTAAAGAAACAAACAAACCCATCTGGGTTAGTCCCTGGGACCAGAGCTTTAGTCTTCTGAGCTTTTGGACTCGTGCTGGAGCCCATCCTCAGAGAACTTCTGTCTCTCCAGAATATGTGCATTGGGCTGTTCTATGCATAGTATTTATGTGGTGTCTGGTTGTATGTGGTACCTGTATGTTTCCATGGCTCTTTGCGCCACTCATAACTTTTGTTGTTGAGGTATCCCATAAGTATTAACTTACGGGATATGTGTATGGTGATTCTCCATCATCCAGCTCATGGTTGTCCCAAAGGTGTTTTTTCAGGAGGCAACTGGACTTTCTTGTTTTTCTTTGAAGACGTTTCACTTCTCATCCAAGAAGCTTCTTCAGCTCTGACTGGATGGTGGGGAATGGAAGGATTTATATTCCTTGCAGACAGCTGGTCATTTGCATCCTTTTAGAGAGTCGCGGAGGCTGCCTGGAGGTTTATGAAGTGGCTGTTTTGTTTCCCCAAAGTACAGATCTACACATGGCTCACTGCATTGTACTACATATACCACGTTGCTCAGTTTGTGTCTGGGTGTTTTATCCTTGGAGTGGACAAGCTTCTGCCTTAGTGTATTCTTGGCTTTGAAGTGTGCATGTGTGTTGTGATGGCTGAAGATCCTCCTGAGCTTTTCCGATATTCCTGCAACGTGTGGAATGACAACATTGCTTCGTTTATTGTTCTCTTCGTTGTCTGTTATGGAGGAGCTCCTGTAGGGTCTTTTAAGGGATACCTCAACATCTTATCCACTCTGCATTTTTCTGTGAACATCCACTATTACGGCCCTCATGACAATGTACCTAATCACATCTTGGGTTGAGTGCGTGGATCGTGCGTCCTCCTTAAATTATTGTTATTTTAGTTCAAAACTAGTGGGAACAGATACCTTCAAAAAAGCTCACGTAAAACATATTGGCATCATAGTTGGATAATTGCAACTCTGTATGAGCTTTAGCTATGGAGAACAGGCCGCACAATTTGGCAGCTTAAAGGAAGGACTGAAATAACCCAGCAATTATTTCATATAATGGAATAACTTTCCACCTCACTTCCATTTAAACACGCAGTCAGTTTTAATTAGAAAGTCATACTTGTAAGCGGAATCGAAGAAAGGAAAACACACACACACACACATGCATACTCTTGTCGTAATGGTTTCTGGACCGTATCCTTGTAGTACATATTTTAGCCCAGACTGTAGTTTTCCAGCTGAAATTAGAAGCATTGAAAGGTCTTTAATTATGGTGAGCTGAAGAAAGTCTTTGTAATTTCACGCTAATTGTTCTCATAATGAGATTGTCTATGTCTTCAATATTTGTATTAGCTTCCTGGCTTCTTTGGGGAGTTTGAAATCCAAGTTTCATGCATTCTCTCTTCGTTTCCACTTATTTGGCAGCCTGGGAAGTTGTAGAGCCGTGATGGCGAACCTATGGCACGTGTGCCAGAGGTGGCGCCCAGAGCCCTCTATGTGGGCACACTCACCGTTGCCAGCTGCTCTTCTGGTTTCCGGCCAGCTGGTCTTCGTGGGTGCCGGAGCTCCGGAAAACAGCCTGAAAAAGGCCAAAAACCAGGCCATTTTTCGGGCCGTTTTTCAGGCCGTTTTTGGCCTGGAAAACGGCCTGAAAACGGCCCCCCAAAATGGCCAAAAAACAGGCATGCGTGCATCGGCCAGCTGGTCTTCAGGTTTCCGGTGCTGGCGCACATGCGTGTGCTGGAAGACCAGCTGGCTTCCAGGGCTCCAACGCGCGCACATACAAGCACATGCATGCGCGTTCCGGTTTGGGCACTCGGTGCTGAAAAGGTTCGCCATCACTGTTCTAGAGTAACGGCAATTTTGCAATTTATTTGGTTCTGAAGGGATTGTGGATACGCTGAATTGAGGGGGGTGATGAAAAAACGCTTTTCCCAGCGTATACTTTCTGATCATATGTTCATTTGTTATGAGTACAATGGTCATATAATATGAAGCAGATATAATTTATCTCCTTGCTAGGCCATTATCATTCTACTGATAGAAGAGAATATTTGTAGCTCAGGGTTGAACTGTGAGATCCTTGGTGCTCCCTGAGCTTGGTGGTTTCCTTGCAGACATTTCATGACCCAACTAGGTAACATCATCAGTGCTAGAAGGTAGTGGGGTATGTGGGAGGAGGACAAATGTTGGGTCCTTGCTCTCTGAGCTTGATTGTTTTCTTGCAGATATTTCATTACCCAACTAGGTAACATCATCAGTGTTAGAAGGGAGTGGGGTATATGGGGGAGAGGAGGAGGAGGAGGAGGAGGAGACTGAGGGGTCCTTGGTGCTCTCTGAACTTAGCAATAGCAATAGCACTTAGACTTATATACCGCTTTACAGTGCTTCACAGCCCTCTCTAAGTGGTTTACAGAGTCAGCCTCTTGCCCCCAACAATCTGGGTCCTCATTTTACCCACCTTGGAAAGATGAAAGGCCGAGTCAACCTTGAGCCTGGTGAGATTCAAACTGCCAAACTGCTGGCAGCCGGCAGTCAGCAGAAGTAGCCTGCAATACTGCACTCTAACCACTGCGCCACCGCGGCTCTCGGTGGTTTTCTTGCAGATATTTCATTACACAACTAGGTAACATCATCAGTCTGTCTCTCCCCCTCTCTCCCTCCCTACCCCCTCTCTCTGTCACTCTGTCTCTGTCTCTGTCGTCTCTGTCTCTGTCTTTCTGTCTCTGTCTCTGTCTCTGTCTCTCTCTGTCTCTCTCTTTCTGTCTCTGTTTCTCTCTCTCTCTGTCTCACACTCTCTCTCACACGCGTTCTCACACACCAGAGGTGGGTTCCTCCCGGTTCGCACCAGTTCTATAGAACCGGTAGTAAACCGGTGGTGACATCACAGAGCCGGTTCTGTCGGTGCCGGTCCATGGACGCCACCATCCTTTTTTTTTTGGAATTTTTTTTTGAAAAAAAAATTTTTTTTTTATTTTTTTTGCTGGTTTTTGCTTCTGCACATGCGCAGAAACTGAGTTTTCGGCACTGGCATGCGCCACCATCTTGTTTTTGGCTTTTTGGGGGGAATTTTTTGCTTGTTTTGCTTCTGCACATGCGCATGAGTTTACGGAACTGTGCATGCGCGGCCACGCGGCGTGGGAGGAAGCAAACTGGCAGTGAGGTAGTTAGAACCTACCCCTGACACACACACCTATCATCTATCTATCTATCTATCTATCTATCTATCTATCTATCTATCTATCTATCTATCTATCTATCTATCTATCTATCTATCTATCATCTGTGGGTTCCTTGGTGCTCTCTGAGCTTGGTTGTTTTCTTGCAGACATTTCATGACCCAACTAGTTAACATCATCAGTACTAACAGGGAATGGAGTGGGGCACCTTTGGGACAACCATGACCTGGATGATTGAAAATCTCCATAGTCACTGAGACAGAACCTTGACATTACGGAGGTCTATGAATTGGATGGTCACTTCTACAGATAAGAACCTCAGAAGAAACAGGAGAGAAGTCATAATCAAACAAAGACTATTAAAGTCAGCCACATACGGTCCCCCAAATGTCGATTGAAATCTAGGCTAAACCATCAATATTTTGGAGTTCAAAAATTCTCTTTGAGTCAATACTTTTAACACAGATGAACAGCAAGTAGATATTTAAAGCCTTAGTAAGGCCATGCCTAGAATGCCGCATCCAGTTTTGGTCACCACATTACAAAAAAAGATGTTGAGACTTTGGAAAAAGTGCAGAGAAGAGCAACTAAGATGATTAAAGGCCTGGAGACTAAAACATACAAAAAACGGTTGCAGGAATTGGGTTTGGCTAGTCTAGAGAAAAGAAGGACTAGAGGACACATGATAGCAGCATTCCAGTTTTTGAGGTGCTGCCAGAGAGAAGAGGGGGTCAACCTGTTTTCCAAAGCACCTGAAGGCAGGATAAGAAGCGATGGATGGAAACTAATCAAGGAGAAAAGCAACCTGGAATTAAGGAGAAACTTCCTAACAGTAAGAACAATTAACCACTGGAACAGTTTGCCTTCAGAAGTTGTGGGTGCTCCATCACTGGAGGCTTTTAAGAAAAGATTGGACAGACCTGTCTGAAATGATATAGGATCTCCTGCTGGGTTGGATTAGAAGACCTCCAAGGTCCCTTCCAGCTTTATTCTGACTGTTTGAACAGGACTATGCCAACTTTCATTTCCTTGTTGACACAACACACACAAAGAAGACACAGTGTCAATTTATAGGAGGCCAGAAAGTTAACATTGGCAATAAAATATTAGGAGGATAACAAAAAAGTTGGCCTCTGTATACAAAATGAAGCAGAAGAGAGATTAATGGAGCCCTGCCAAAAGAGGTTAAAGTTTATAGCAAATAGCTTCTTCCAGCGAAGAAAAAAATTATCTTTTATCTCCACTAAAAGATAATTCTACACAAGGGCATCACAAGATGGACAACAGCAGCAGCACACTGGCTACACAGTTGGCAAGTAAAGATGGGCGCTAAATAAATAAATAAATAGATGGAGAAGGTCTACAGGTAGTCCTTGAGGTACGACCACAATTGAGCCCACAATTTCTGTTGCTAAGTGAGACATTTGTTAAGTGAGTTTTGCCCCATTTTACCACCTTTCTTGCCACAGTTATTAAGTGAATCACTGCAGTTGTTAATTTAGTAACACGGTTGTTAAGTGAATCTGGCTTCCTTATTGACTTTGTTTGTCAGAAGGTCGCAAAAGGGGATCACATGATCCCGGGACACTGCATCCGTCATAAATATGAGTCAGTGGGCCAAGCGTCTGAATTTTGAACATGTGAAACATGTTGAAACATGTGAAACATGGGATGCTGCAATGATTGCATGTGTGAAAAATGGTCATAAGTCACTTTTTTTAAAATTGCCGTTTTAACTTGGAACGGTCACTAAATGAACTGTTGTAAGTCAAGGACTCCCTTTATTCAGTAAAGAAAACAAGACCTTGTGTTGACCGTGGTTTGATCCCAATCCCCTTCTCAAAATAATAGCTTCATTTAAAGAAAAACTAATAAAGGAACCAGACCCAACACATAACTTTCTCTCAGCAATATCCATATATTTATGCGATGACATTAACAAGTAGCTGTCATGAATTTGACGGGATAAACAAACAGCCTGAATTACTCTGGACTGAAATTTATGGCGTCATTAAAAAACCCAGAATGCCAATAGCAAAAAGGCGAAAATGACTATTATCCTGAACATTGAAAAGCACTGAAAAACGAATGCTTACAAAGAGCAAAGAAAATTGGCTGAACTAAATGTTGATTTGTGGGGTCCGTTGTGCTCTCACAACTTGGTTGTTTTCTTCAGACATTTCATTACCCAACTAGGTAACGTCATCAGTGCTAGAAAAGAGTGGGGTTTTCTAGCAGGAGGAGGAGGAGGAGGAGGAGGAGGAGGAGGAGGAGGAGGAGGAGGAGGAGGAGGAGGAGGGGGGGGACTGTGGGGTCCTTGGTGCTCTTTGAGCTTGGCTGTTTTCTTGCAGATGTTTTATTACCCAACCAAGTAACTTCATTAGTGCTACCGGTAGAAAGGAGTGGGGTTTGCTGAGAGGAGGAGGAGGAGGAAGAGGAGGAGGAGGAGGAGGACTGTGGGGTCCTTGGTACTCTCTGAACAACATAGTTTTCTTGCATTAACGAATTAGAGAACATCATCAGTGCTAGAAGGGAGTGGAGTTTGCATGTATAACAGAAAACCCCACTTCCTTCTAGCACTGATAATGTTACCTAGTTGGGTAATGAAACGTCTTCAAGAAAGCAGCCAAGCTCAGAACGTACCAAGTTCCCCACAGTCCTCCTCCTCCTTCACTCTGCAAACCTCGCTCCCTTCTAACACTGTTGATGTTACTTAGTTGTGTAATAAAACGTCTGCAAGAAAACAACCAAGCTCAGAGAGCACCAAGGACCCACAGCCCTCCCCTCCTCCTCTTCCTCTTCCTCTTCCTCCTCCTCTTGCCTCCTCCTCCTCCTCCTCCTCCTCCTCTTCCTCCTCCTCCTCTTCCTCCTCCTATCTGCAAATCCTGCTCCCTTCTAGCACTGATGATGTTTGGGTAATGAAACGTCTGCAAGAAAACAACCAAGCTCAGAGAGCACCAAGGACTCCACAGATCAACCCTCAGTTACAAATATTCTCTTCTATTGGTGAATGTTGATTTATAGAGGACAACGTATTATTGTATATCTAAGCAAATGATGCAAAAACATTGAGGAAGACAACCGGATGGGAAGCAGGGAAAGAAAGTCACAGAAAGCATGGGAATCTGTAATGAATAGCAGAAAAGACAAAAAATCAAAATTGGAATGGAATGGAGTGGAGTGGAGTGGAGTGGAGTGGAGTGGAGTGGAATAGAATAGAATAGAATAGAATAGAATAGAATAGAATAGAATAGAATAGAATAGAATAGAATAGAATACAATACAATACAATACAATACAATACAATACAATACAATACAATACAATAGAGAATGGAATGGAATGGAATGGAATGGAATGGAATGGAATGGAATGGTGGAGTGGAATGGAATGGAATGGAATGGAATGGAATGGAATGGAAAGGAAAGGAAAGGAAAGGAAAGGAAAGGAAAGGAAAGGAAAGGAAAGGAAAGGAAAGGAATGGACTAGAATATTCTTTATTGGCCAAATGTGATTGAGCACACAAGGAATTTGTCTCCGGGGACTAAGTTCTCAGTATTCATACAAGCAACAAAGTGATAAATCCTAAATCCTAAAATACAATCATAAATCATAAGTGATAGTCATAATTACGGATAGTCCTACAAACCTGTATCTAGTTACTTCATCTGCTTGTTGAAGAATTGGTAGTTGCCAGGATATAGCTAGAATGGAATATGAGCAACTAGAGGCATTTTTCCACTTTGTCAGATGGAAGAAAAACACAACACTTGAAAAGTTCTTGCCACCACAGTAAATCATTCGGGAAGGGAAACCAGGCTGCTCACAGGAAAGGACTGATAACTAAAAGCTAAAGCTCAAATATTTTGGACACACACAAAGGCAAGAATCCTTAGCAAAAAAGACCCCTGATATTGGGACAAATTGCAGGCGAGATAACATGGCTATAAATTCTCCCTGGGATGCAAGGATCAGCTTACAAGAATTTAGAGGAGAGAGATCATTCTAAAGGGAATGATGACCCCCCCCCATCCCCAACGACTTAGAAATAACGGAATGATGGAGCGACAACAAAATGATCTTAAATCCTCACCTCCATAGACTATTTGGGGGAGGATAAATGTGTTAAATCTGAATTTAATTAAGTTGCATTAAAAAGCTATATAACGATGCGAAGATCCATTTACATCCTTTGCATGGTTGCATAGTTGACGTAAACGGTGCAGTTTGTGGTAAACCTCGTCTTAACAGTTAAAACCTTGATTTAACACACACAAGTGTTGCAATCTGTGTCAAAGAGTGTAGAAGACTTGTGCAATTGAAGCCCCTTTCTTATTTTACATCCAATGCCACTTAAAATGAAATTGATTTATCTAGGGTTTTGCCTTCTTCTTCTTCTTCTTCTTCTTCTTCTTCTTCCTCCTCCTCCTCCTCC
>QLTV01000977.1:176984-188772 GCA_003457575.1 Thermophis baileyi
GAATAGAATAGAATAGAATAGAATAGCATAGAATAGAATAGAATAGAATAGAATAGAATAGAATAGAATAGAATAGAATGAATTCTTTATTGGCCAAGTGTGATCAGACACATGAGGAATTTGTCTCCGGCGCATAAGCTCACAGTATACATATAAACAGCAAGTAATAGGCCATAGGTCATAATCATAGTTACAATCATTAATCATAAGACACAAACAATTGATAAATCATAAGAAACCAATAGGAGAAGATAGTAGGAAAGATGAGAAGATGAGAAAAGATGAGAAATGAGACAGTGCTGTGGGAATTAAGTGTTCAGCTGAGTGATGGCACGGTGGAAAAAACTATCTCTATGTCCAGGTTTTTTGGCATGTGATGCTCTATAGCAGCGGCCAGAGGGGAGAAGTTGAAATAATTTATGTCCAGGATGTGAGGGGTCTGTAGATATTTTCTCAGCCCTCTTTCCGGCTCGTGCAGTACACAGGCTCTCAGTGGAAGACAGGCTGGTTGCCATGGTTTTTTCTGCCGTCCTAACCATCCGTTGAAGTCTGTATCTGTCCTGTTGGTTACTGTGCCAAATCAGTTAGTTATAGAGGTACAAATGACAGATTCCATAATTTCTCTGTAGAACTGTATCAGCAGATTCTTGGGCAGTTTGAGCTTCCTGAGTTGACGCAGGAAGGAGATAAGATAAGATAAGATAAGATAAGATAAGATAAGATAAGATAAGATAAGATAAGATAAGATAAGATAAGATAAGATAAGATAAGATAAGATAAGATAAGATAAGATAAGATAAGATAAGATAAGATAAGATAAGATAAGATAAGATAAGATGGAGGAGGAGAGGAGAGGAGAGGAGAGGAGAGGAGAGGAGAGGAGAGGAGAGGAGCGGAGAGGAGCGGAGAGGGAAGGGAGAGGAGAGGAGAGGATAATAACGTAACGTAACGTAACGTAACGTAACGTAACGTAACGTAACGTAACGTAACGTAACGTAACGTAACGTAACACCAGAGGTGGGTTCCTCCCAGTTCGGACCGGTTTGCCCGAACCGGTAGCAACCCGCTGGTGATGTCACGGTGACGTCACGGTTCGGTCGGTGCCGGTCCATGGATGCTGCCATCTTTTTTTGGGAATTTGATGTGTCGCCATCTTGTTTCTGGCTTTTTTTGGGGGGGGTTTTATTTTTCGGCACTGCTCATGCGCGGGCACGCAAAGCGCACGTGCGCCCACAAGGTAAGTTAGAACCCACCCCTGAGTAACACAACACAACACAACACAACACAACACAACACAACACAACACAACACAACACAACACAACACAACATTTCCTTAATAACATTAAGGATGCCCTTCAGATGGTGACTGTTGCCCTGGTCCCCTCACATTGGATTACTGCCATCTGCTCTACATTACAGATGTACCCCGTGGTTATTTCTGCTGCATAATTCATGGCAATGCAGAATTTGACTCATTGGTGCACATTTTTTTCCAGAAAAATTCTTCATTTCTTCTTCTTCTAAATTTAGCCTGGGATTTGTCGGAGGATGATTTTATGGAAAAAGGAACACAGGGAAAACCTTGCAGCTGGCTTCCACTTGGACCGTAAATCCCAAATTGCACGATAAGCGATCATTTGAAGCCTATACCCAAGCAAGCTATGATCAGTGCCATGTGTATATACTGTTTAAAAAGGGACCTTGCAAAGATAATGGATAAGAAGAAGGAACTTGCTTCAGATGTTCCAAGGTTTACAGCCCAGCTGTTCCCACAATATTTGCATTTCCTTGGCAATGGCGCCAAATTAAAGTAAATGTGAATATTATCTACAAAGATGTCCTCTGTGGAATAATCAGCAGAACACTTTTCATTATAACACAATTATACCGGCAGTGTCTGATGTTCAGAATGCAAAGCAGATGCTTTTCACAATACGATTATATTCTTTTAGCAAATATTTCAGAAAACTCATCGGCAACTATCTCCAAATATCCCACCTTCATTTAATTATGCCTCCATTTGTACCTTTCCTGATGCAATGGTGGGCCTTTTAATCTTTAAACCCAGAAATAGTATAGGTCTCTTGTGAGAGCAGAGGGTTGGACTAGATGACCTCCGAGGTCCCTTCCAACTCTGTTACTGGTAGTGCTCAACTTACAACCACAATTGAGTCCAAAATTTCTGTTCCTAAGACATTTGTTAAGTGACATTTGTTAAGTGAGTTTTATCCCATTTTACGACAATTCTTGCCACAGTTGTTAAGTGAATCACTGCAGTTGTTAAGTTAGTAGCATGGCTGTTAAATGAATCTGGCTTCCCCATTGACTTTGCTTGTCAGAAGGTTGCAAAAGGTGATCACATGACCCTGGGAAATTGCAACCGTCATAAATATGAGTCAGTTGCCAAGCATCTGAATTTTGATTATGTGACCATGAGTGGGTAAGGCCCCAGGCTAGAAAGTGGGAGGTGATGAGTTCTAGTTCCGCTTTAAGCATGTAAAAACGACTTGGTGACTTTGGGCCAATCACCAGGAGACAGTGAGTTGTAGTCCCGCCTTAGGCATGAAAAAACGACTTGGTGACTTTGGGCCAATCACCAGGAGACAGTGAGTTCTAGTCCCGCCTTAGGCATGAAAAAACGACTTGGTGACTTTGGGCCAATCACCAGGAGACAGTGAGTTCTAGTTGTACCTTAGGCCTGAAAGCCGGCTGGGTGACTTTGAGCCAGTTCCTCTCCCAGCCTCACAGGGTTGTTGTTGTTGTGGGGAAAATAGGAGGAAGGTGTGTTTGCCACCTTGAGTTATTTTTAAGAATAATAAATAAATAAATAAAGATGCAGTTTTTCATCCCTCTACATATGGCTGTGCCCAAATGAAATGTTGAGTACACCGTAGTACACCGGTCACTAATCTTTGCGGCTTGGCGGGAGGGAGAGGGGAGCCGGGTTGTGCACGCAGCTCAAGTTGTATAAGTTGAGCTTTGTGTGTGTGTGTGTGTGTGTGTGTGTGTGTGTGTGTGTGTGTGTGTGTGCGTGCACTGGCCTGCTGCTTCCCGGTTCCAAATAGGCCATGGCTCGGGTAGTGGGGTGTGGCCCCTGGGGTTGGGGACCCCTGCCGTAGTATGCGTGTAGTTGTTATTTTAATTCATATAATTTTGGGGGTTTTACCACCTACTAGAACGTAATAGCAATAGCAATAGCACTTAGACTTATATACCGCTTCACAGTGCTTTACAACCCTCTCTAAGTGGTTTACAGAGTCAGCCTCTTGCCCCCAACAATCTGGGTCCTCATTTTAACGACCTCGGAAGGATGGAAGGCTGAGTCCACCTTGAGCCTGGTGAGATTCGATCTGCCAAACTGCTGGCAGCCGGTGATCAGCAGAAGTAGCCTGCAGTACTGCACTCTAACCACTGCGCCACTGCGGCTCTGTAAACTAGCTATGTGGACTGAATTCACACAAGGTGCTAGACTAAGGTGTCTTTGGCTAAACAGCAGCTCTGGGTGTCATGAAAACAGTCTCTTTTGAAGCAAACTTGATATTCTAACAATTGTCTATTTACGTTTGCATCTTCTGACGGCATTCTTGAGCCTTTTATTATTATTATTATTATTGGGTTTTTTTAAAAAGTCCCTTTCACTGTTTCTAATTGTCTTTACAATGCACATGGAGGAATTTTAAACAAGACTTGATCAAACGTCTTGTAACAAACAAGAATAGAATGTGGGAATAATAAGGAACCCGTTTAAGAGATTCACAATTTATTAGAGAGCCGGGTTGGTTTTCCTCAAAAAACTGTAGCTTTGCTTGTGTTTTTTTTAAAGAAGCTGCCTGCATTCTTTTTTTAAAATATATGTAAAAAAGCAGAGATATACTTGAAGCAGCAGTGACCAAGAATGCAGAAGGAGATACATTTGTCTTGGAATGAAATTAATTGGGATAAAAACAGCAGGTAGAAGTGTAGGGCTTATTATTTGCTGTCTTCTTCACAGCTGAAAGGCTGCACACCTCCCCTTAACACATCACAGCAACTCAGGGAGTACAGAGTAAGGAGCAGGGGTTAGATCTGATGAAAAATTGTTCTGCAATGTGGTTGGATCACAGTGAAGTTAAAAACAAATCCTCGTTTTGTCGGAGAGGACTTGAATCACCAAGTTTAACTGAGTTTCTTACCTCCCAGCCAGAGCCAAACTAATGGAATACAGGTAGTCTTCGAGTTACGACCGCAATTGAGCCCAAAATTTGTGTTGCTAAGTGAAACATTTGTTCAGTGAGTTTTGCCCCATTTTTCGGCTTTCCTTGCCACAGTTGTTACGTGAATCATTGCATTTAGCAATAGCAATAGCACTTAGACTTATATACCGCTTTACAGTGCTTTACAGCCCTCTCTAAGCGGTTTACAGAGTCAGCATATTGCCCCCAACAATCTGGGTCCTCATTTTACCCACCTCGGAAGTATGGGAGGCTGAGTCAACCTTGAGCCGGTGAGATTTGAACTGCCGAACTGCAGCTAGCAGTCAGCTGAAGTAGCCTGCAGTACTGCACTCTAACCACTGCGCCACCTCGGCTCTTCAGTTGTTAATTTGTTCAGTTAGTAACATGGTGGTTAAGTGAATCTGGCTTCCCCCAATGTTTTTGCTCGTCAGAAGGTCGGAAAAAGGGATCACATGATCCTGGGACACTGCAACCGTCATAAATATGAACCATTTGCGACCGTCATAAATATGAGTCAGCTGCCAAGCGTCTGTATTTTGATCATGTGACCATGGCAGAGGTGGGTTCCTCCTGGTTCGGACTGGTTCGCCAGAATCAGTAGCAACCCGCTGGTGACGTCACAGAGCCAGTTCGGTCGGTGCCAGTCCGTGGATGCCGCCATCTTTTTTTTTGGAATTTTTTTTGGGGGGGGGAATTTTTTTGGAATTTTTGGCATTGCGCATGCGCGCGCGCCCACACGGCATGCCCACACGGTGCGGGAGGAAGCGAACCGGCAGCGAGGTAAGTGGGGATGCTGCAGTCGTTGTAAGTGTGAAAAACCGTCATAAGTCAATTTTTTTCAGTGCCGTTCTAACTTTGAACAGTCACTAAATGAACTGTTGTAAGTCGAGGACTATCTGTACAGGTAGTCCTCGACTTATGACCACAATCGATCACCAGTCGGAAAGGAGAACTTTACAGCTTCACCCGGAGGAAAGAAAAACACTAATGGCTGGGATCCGCAAACTTTTAAAACCAACTTTTTAAAAATAGGCCTCTGGAAATTCAGAGTAGGACCCTGTGAATCGCTTTATGCGTACAGGTAGACCTCAACTTACAACCATTCATTTAGTGACTGTTCGAAGTTACAACGGCACTGAAAATAAGTGACTTAGGACCATTTTTCAGACTTACGACCGTTGGAGCATCCCCAGGGTCACATGGCCAAAATTCAGATGCTTGGGAACTGACTCATATTTATGACAGGTTGTAGTAACATCCCAGGGTCGTGTGATCCCCTTCCGCAACCTTCTGGCAAATAAAGTCAATGAGGAAACCAGACTCACTTTACAATCATTGTTACTAACTTAGCAACTATAGTGATTCACTTAACAACTATGGCAAGAAAGGTCGTAAAATGGGGCAAAACTCACTTAACAGGGGTCTCGCTTAGCAAGATAATTTTTTTGCTCAATTGTGGTCGTAAGTTGAGGACTACCTGTAATAAGAAACTGGAAGTGCCGTGGTAATGGTATGTGTGAATGTTCTGACCCAGCCTTAGCAGAACCAAGAAACAGACTCCTTGTCCCGAAAAAACCACCTCTTTATTTAGTTGCTGTGAATTCATGGCATTCACACACAGAAAAGTCCAGGCAATAATCCTTCCAAGGGTTAATTGCAGTAACAGACCTTATCAGTCCTTGGATAATTGCCAGGCCGAGAGCTTCTAGTCACAAAGCTGTAAATTAATTCCTGGCAATCAGTCTCTGAGGCAGGAATCATGATAAGCAAATCTTCCGAAAGAAATACGAACTGTTGTCTCCTGCAACCACCACTCCCCTTTTGCTTCTATTTATTCCCCAGCCAGGGAAGGGCCATTCAGCGACCACATGTGCCTTTCTTCCCGAGTCGGCCCCTGTTCCTCAGTTGTCCTCTCCTGACAGCTGTGTGCATATGCACATCTGGAACAGGCCCCAGCTGTTCTTCTTGCCCACTTATCTCCGACTCCGAAGGAAGGGGGGAAATGTTGGATGGCCCTGGCTGTATCTCTGCTTCCGACGCAGAGCATCCATCAGAGCCTTCCCCAGACTCCTCCCCAACCTCCTCATCGTCCGAGTCTGCCGCCAGCTCTGCTGGTGGCTGGTGGGCCACAACAGTGAAGACCTTGAGAAATGGGGTGAAGATGCTGCCTAGGGAACAATTAGATAAGAGAGAGCATAGCCCTCAGCTGCATAACGGGTGGAGAAAGAGACTTAGAAGAGACCCTCCCTAATTTCTCAAGCTGTAAACGAGACAGTGGGAGATTTGTACTTTCAGACCTGTTAATAAAATGTTAAATGAGTCAGTGCAGATTTAATTTTGCTAATCGTTGCCTACTATAGGGAGCAATGCTCATCTCCGTTTCAAAGCCACTGCGCCAGTGCTGTCCGAAGACATTTCTGTGGTCATGTGGCCAGCACGACGTCACGGAGTGCCGATACCTTCCCACCGAAGTGGTACCTATTTATCTACTCACGCTTGCATGTTTTCAAATTGCTAGGTTGGTCAGGAGCAAGAACGGGAGCTCACCTCTTCGCGTGGCGTTCAGGTCTCGAACCTGGGTTGCCGGCTTTCCACCCGACAACGCAGGGTCTTAACCACTGAGCCACCACGCCGACCCTTCTGTTAATGCAGCCTTCCAATAAAATAGAAGTAAATGTATTTGGTCTGTAAGTCAATAAAATGTATTTGGTTAATGTAGTCTTGCAATAAAATAGAAGTAGTTCATCTGGTTTGTTTCCTGCCTGGTACACCTGGGAAGGCTGACACTGATTCTTTCTCTTCATTATTGTAAATTGCATGTTTTTCCTTGTTTGCAGTCACTCTGACCTGCAAGCGACGATCGGGTTTGTAATTCTAATAGGTTTGAATCTATACGTAAGGCATGTGCTTAGCTTCTGATCTCAGCTTAACTGGAAATATGACGCGAGGAATCCCAATTCAGAGATAAACATGTTTTCTAGCTGAACGCATAAATGACAAATGGGGCTTCTCAGAAATTCTGGCATGTTGTTTTATCTAACAAAACAATGACCCTCCTCCCTCCCTCCCTCCCTCTCTCTCTCTCTGTCTCTGTCTCTCTCTCTTTCTCTCTCTCTCTCTCTGTCTCTCTCTCTCATGCATTTCTTCGGAGAACTCAAGCGCTGTTCCCCTCATCTGTTTTGAAACTAGGTTGTTTAAAAAATTTGATCTTTGTTCGCATTTCTTGGAGAAAAATGCAGATTCGCTTGGCTGTGTAGCCTTTCATCCTTTTCCAAGACAATTCTAAGCTCACACCAGAAAAAATATTGCACCTGCACTGCATTTAGAAATCAGAATATTGGGGGTGGGGGATATGTTTAGAAATACATTTTTTAAGACAATTACATTTAGAAGTATGTATTAAAATGCTATTTTTGCAGGGTTCCTCTCCTTCCCAGGTTATAGATTAATAGGATTACTAATTAATAAAATAAGTGTATATCAATCGATTAATTAATTCAAAGTGGATGAATTACTAACCAAAGCCCCACCATTTCCTTGTCAACATGTGAAAAGCCTGATTAAATCGCAATGAAATAAAGAACCTTGGTCTAGTAGTTAATGTTCCAGGTTAGAAAACCAGGAAATTGGGAGTTCTAGTCCCATTTTAGGCATCAAAGCTGGCTGGTAGGCATATTATAGCAAATCAAGTACAGGTAGTCCTCAAATTATGACCTTAATGGAGCCTGCCCATTACGGTCATAAGTAGTGACCCAGGGATGGGTTCCACTTACCTTCCCTACCGGTTCGCATCGCCTACGTCACGTCGGGGAAATGACCCTCTGTGCATGTGCAGAAGCCTCTGCACATGCGCAGAGGGTTCTTTGCCAGCCGCAGCGACCGGAGGACTGGTTCGGGTTCGGGGTCATGGAAAGCCAGCCATCGCTGCCGGTTCGGCGAGCAGATGCAAATTTCCGCCACCAGTACGGGCGAACCGGTCCGAACCAGCAGCAACCCATCACTGTTGTGATGGTAGTAAAGTAGGTCATCGACATGACCGACCTGATTTTACAACCTTTTTTGTGGCAGTCTTTAAGCGAATATGGGGATCATAAAGCAAACACAATAGTTGTAAAGTAAATACCACGTTCATAAAGCTAACCCATTCTTCGCTTATGGGGTGTTTTTGGTGAAAACAGGTAATAAATGTCGGTTATTGGGGAAAAAAAGTCTGTCAAGGAATTGTGTAGTAGCTGTCCAGATGAAGTCGGAGACACTAACACACACACACACACACACACACACACACGACAAAAAGTTTGTGCTAGTGTCGCTGACTTCATCTGGACAGCTGCTACACAATTCCTTGACAGACTTTTTTTTCCCAATAACTGACATTTACTACCCGTTTTCACCAAAAACACCCCATAGCGAAGAATATATATATATTTATTTAACATTTAAATTTATAGCAGTCTTTGTCATCATCCAGAAAGAAAGAATGCAACGTAAACTCAGGAATACAGGAACATCATGAGGTAAATTAAACAGTATACAGTACAGGTAGTCCTCAACTTACGACCACAACTGAGCCCAAAATTTGTGTTGCTAAGTGAGACATTTCTTAAAGTGCGTTTTGTGCCCCATTTTAGGACTTCTCTTGCCACAGTTGTTAAGTGAATCACTGCAGTTGTTAAGTTAGCAACACCGTTGTTAAGCTTTTCCATTGACTTTGCTTGTCAGCAGGTCGCAAAAAGGGGATCACGGGACCCCAGGACACTGAAAAACCGCCATAAATAGGAACCAGTTGTCAAGCATCCGAATGTAAATCACGTGACCATGGGGATGCTGCAACGGTCGTAAATGTGAAAAATGGTCATAAGTTGCTTTTTCCAGTGCCATTGAAACTTTGAACGGTCACTAAATGCATTGTTGTAGGTCGAGAACTACCTGTATAGGACACCCAGAAGAAAAAAGGCGGGGAAAAAGGGAAATGCCCCATTCATTTTTTTTTTTTGAAAAATAATTTTTATTGAATTATTTACATTTAAAAACAACATAAAACAAAACATATATAAAATACACAAACAAAACAATACAATACATAAAAACAACATGTAACCTCTAGGGTTATAGTACAACAACTTATATTGACGTTAATTTCATGCTTAAATATTTTTTTCCATTAATACATTTAAATATAATTCCTTAACATATTTGTTATATTTTAACATAAATAAATATCATAATATTTACAATACTAGTTTAATTATTTACTACCTTTGGTTTGTTTTCGTTCCTCTTATCAAGCCAATCATATAATTTGTTCCAGATTTCATAATATTCCGAATCCTCCTTCTCGTTCAATTCCATTGTCATCTTATCTAATTCTGCACAGTCGAGGATTTTTTTTAATAATTATATTTTCAGTGCTAAACAAATTGTTGATGCCATGAGTACATGTAATATAATATAATAATATTTTCTGTCAATTTTTGGGTCTAGAATTCCCAGTAGAAATGTTTCCGGTTTCATGATTATTTTTTGTTTTGTAATTTCCTCTAACCATTTATGGATTTTGAGCCAAATTTTTTTTATTATGCTCCATTCATACTTACGGCAACCAATCACAGCGTAGATTGCCTCATGCATGAGTCAGCACTTTATAACCCATCAGCTACAATTGCGTGTTCTGGCCTATTGTACACTTTAATGTTCCAGCTACTAAATTCAATATCCTAACAACGTCGTAAAATGCGGTCACATGACTACAGGACACTGCAAATGGCCATAAATGTGGGCTGGTTGTCCAGCACCCCAAATGTGGTCATATGACTGTAGGGCCCCTCCGGCTATCAGAACTTCAAAACTGGTGCTCAACAATGGAAGAACGATGAGATCCCGACAGATGAGAGTATAATAAAGAAAATATTAGAATGTGCAGAAATGGATAGATTAATACTTATTATTAAAGACAAAGAAGAAACTGTATACTTTTTGACATGGGACTTATTTTACCAATGGTTAGACAATAAAAATAGAAGTTAGAAACACAGGGACATAAAAAGGATAAATGTTAAAACGGAAATTTGATAAAACAGACAAACAAATTATTGTTGTTATTATAGCATCAATGTTATTGTGATGAATGTTATTGCAAACATTTTGATTACGATTGCCTAAAAACATCTGTACCCAGACAACACACTGTTGATTGAAATGGAATTTTTATATGTTATTCAAATAAAGTAAATAAAACATGAAAAAAAGAGAACTTCAAAACTGGGTCATAAGTGGTCCTCAGGGAGGTCTGTGGTAACTTTAAACAGTCACTAAGTAATTGGTCGTAAGTTGAGGACTACCTCAACTTTACAACCAGTCATTTAGGGAGGGCCAACTAACAAATCAAATTAACTTGTCAAATAAATAAATAGATGAAAGTCACCGCATGAGGACCCAGCAAAAAGAAAGAAAGGTTGCCATGGCATGTTCCTCTAGCACAATGGTTCTCAACCTTCCTAATGCCGTGACCCCCGCCCCGCCGCCGTGACCCACTCCCCGCCCCTTCCCCACGCGTGCGCGTTGCCAGTCATCAAGATGGCGGGCTAGCGCGTGCTTAGGCGACCCCTGTGAAAAGGTCGTTCGACCCCCAAAGGGGTCATGACCCACAAGTTGAGAACCGCTGCTCTAGCAAATATAAGAAGGGAAAAATTCTCTGTTATTTTTCCTTCTTGTAAAAGTCTTATTTTTTCCCCCTGTAGCTTACTTTTGAAATGTCTTTGCTTAAGGACAGCCACCTTAAATTGAAAGATAGCTGGCCTGGGGAGATTAAAACGTACTTTTATTAGCTTCTGAATGCTGCTGTTTTAGAAGGCAGGCTGTTGCTCCTTTTGACTCTGGCATCAAGACTGGATGTGGGTTGCACGCAAAATATCGAAGAATAATTGCAGAGAAGATGAGGAGGAGAACAATGATGAATGTGGGATTTTTGGTGCCCTCTGAGCTTGGTGGTTTTCTTGCAGATGTTTCATGACCCTAGTAGGTAACAACGTCAGTGTTAAAAGTGAAATTCACCTCCTCTGTAGCGCTGCAGTTTAAAGAATTACTTCTTGGATGTTTTCCTGGTGACTTCCAACACTGATGATGTTACCTAGTTTGGGAATGAAACAACCGCAAGAAAACCACCAAGCTCAGAGAGCACCAAGGATCTCATAGAAGAACATTGCTAGAAGATTATGGGATAGATCTTAACAGAAGAAGAGCAGTGGGGGAAGCCTTGAGGTTGTGGGTGGTGGGATCAAGTCCTCTATAGGTTGGGCTGCATGTAGAAGGTGTAGATATATTGGCACCATGGACATGGTGTCATGTTAAACAGTTGACACTGATGTCTCTAAAATGGGACAGGACTCATAGGGAAATGGCAAATGCCCACAGGTGATCCCCCAGAATCAGTGTATCTGTAGAATCCTTAGTGCTCTCTGAGCTTGGTTGTTTTCTTGCAGACATTTTATTACCCAACTAGGTAACATCATCAATGCTAGAAGGGAGTGAGGTTTGCTGGCAGCAGGAGGAGGAGGAGGAGGAGGAGGAGGA
>QLTV01000977.1:188803-201276 GCA_003457575.1 Thermophis baileyi
TTGTTTCAAAGAATAGATTTTGCAATTCTGCATACATACAGTACCTGCTGATAGCATAATTATGAAAATACCATAACTTCTTGGTTCTCTCATGTTCAAATGTTGGTCTGCTTGGAAAACTGTAAAAAGAGCCAATAGAAGAGATTATTTGTAGGTCATGGTTGAACTATGGAGTCCTTGGTGCTCTCTGAAGTTGGTTGATTTCTTGCAGACATTTCATTACAGCACTAGGTAACATCATCAGTGAAAGAAGAGAGGGGGGGTTGTGGAGAGGAGGAGGAGATGGGAGGAGGAGGAGGAGGAGGAGGAGGAGGACTGTGGGTCCTTGCTGCTCTCTGAGCTTGGTTGTTTTTTTGCAGATGTTTTATTACCCAACTAGGAAACATCATCAGTGCTAGAAAGGAGTAGGGTTTGCTGGGAGGAGGAGGAGCAGGAAGAGGAGGAGGAGGAGGAGGAGGAGGAGGAGGAAGAAGAAGAAGAGGAAGAGGAAGAGGAGGAGGAAGAGGAGAAGAACTGTGGGGTCCTTGATGCTCTCTGAACTTGGTTGTTTTCTTGTAGATGTTTGATTACCCAACTAGGTAACATCATCAATGCTAGGTAGTATCTCATGGTATCTAGTGGTATCTTCCTGTAATCATGCACTAGATTGGTCTAGTGCAGAAAGTCCTCTTGAATGATCCAGGCCTCACTTCCCTGTAATGAGACGGACCTGTAAGACAGCACTAAAAAGAAATAGGATCTCCCCACAAGAGAAATGCATCTGAAGAGAGTATTTTGTGCACCACCGGCTACGAGTCTAAGTGATCATTTAATGCTGATAGCGAGCAGGGTTTGTTGCCCCAAAAGCTGCTGGAAGAGAACAGCTGGTCTAAAAAAATGGTAAAACAACAATGATGTATTATTTATTTAACTCCATCCCAGTCTTTTGCCAGGCGCACGAGGGAATTTGCAAAGTGATAAGTGGAGCAAACGGTATTTTACGATTTCCAGCAAGGCAACATTTAGCCACGCTAGATTTCCCACGGGTACACAAACAAACCAAAGTAAAGCCCATGGTCCATAAATTTTATGGGGAACGTCTTCCCTCAAGGCAATAGATTCCAGGAAACAGATCAATTTCCTTCAGCGATGAACCTCATTCAATGATCTCATCGTGCAAATGACACAAATAACCACAGCCAGGGCTCTGCCATTGAAAGGACATTCAATTAAGAGCCTCACTCCCCCACGGTTTAACCTGCTAAAACAGGGGTCTCCAACCTTGGCAACTTTAAGTCTGGAGGACTTCAACTCCCAGAATTTTTGCTGGCTGGGGAATTCTGGGAGTTAAGGTCCACCTGAATTCACAGCGAGCTGCGGCTTTTCGCAGAGCGGCGACGTACTGGTTTATTGTCTCACCTTCCTGTTGCTTCCTGTGGTAGAATTCATGTTTATACATCATGGGAGAGGGTACCGGTGCGTAGTCTGCTTGTAGCGATTCTTGTAGCGCCGACCACGTTACCGCCTTTAATGGTTCTGGTTCCGATAATGCTTCAGCCATATCGATGACTTCTGGTCCGCAATAACTGAGGAAAAGCGCTTTCTTCCTCAAGTCCGGCAGCTCCGTTAGATCGTTGGCTTCCAGAAAACAGTGAAACCGGAACATATATTTGTCCCAGCTCTCTTTTGCTGGGTTAAATGGAGGTGGTGGGGCGTGTGTGGTCATCTTGGTAGCCGATGCAGCGTTGCAACTTCTGCGGTGATGGCTGATGCCACGTGGATGCCCGTTTCCGTTGTCCTTTGTTCTCCTCAAGATCCCACCTTCGTCGGCAGTGTTATGTTGGGGGTTTGAATGAAGAGGCAGGACTCCAGCATAATGACTTCAGCTCTTTATTGCAAGTATAGGCAAAACATCTCTGCCGGCTGGCCGATAGCACTCTCTTTTAAAGGGCTCTGTCAGGCAGCCTGGCCACTGACATCGTCTTATTTTCCCGCCGCTTGAATAGACCAATGAGCAGCGGGCATGCTAATTCTTCTACTTAACCCAGACCGGAGTGAAGCCTTTGCTTTCGGCTTCACTCCCTATTTACATATATAACAAGTTCCTCTGAATTTTAATTTTATAACTTGGTTGTGGGTGCTCCAACATTGGAGGTTCTAAAGAAGAGATTGGACAACCATTTGTATGGAGTTTCCTGGTTGAGCAGGGGGTTGGACTAGAAGACCACCAAAGGTCCCTTCCAACTCGGTTATTCTGTTTGTCTGGATGAAAGGTCGCAGGCACCAAAGAGAGCAGGGGATGAATTGTGAGGAAGTTCTCATGAAGTTCCATTTGGGACAACCTCTTTCCAATGCTTTGGTGATCTGCCCCTTAGGTTATAGCAAGTCACGAGGCTTGACAAACTCAGGAAACAAGAACTGGTTGAGTATTCCCAGTCAGGCAGGGGTGGGTTCTGGTTTTCTTCGCTGCCGGTTCGCTCAGTGTCATGCCGTGCGGGGGGCGCATGCACTTCGCGCATGCGCAGTGGTTAAAAAAAGCTTCTGTGCACGCGCAGAAGCAAAAAACAAAATGGTGGCACCATAGGCACCGCCAAAAGAACCAGTTCGGGGGCGTGGCAGGCCTGAGTCACTGCCAGTTCTAGCGACCCAGGCCACCAAGTTACTACCGGTTCTATAGAACCGGTCCGAACCAGGAGGAACCTACCTCTGCAGTCAGATACTGTAAGGCAGGAGTCTCCAACCTTGGCAACTTTAAGACTTGTGGACTTCAACTCCTGGGAGTTGAAGTCCACAAGTCTTAAAGTTGCCAAGGTTGGAGACCCCTGCTGTAAGAGATTCTTGAAAGGCTCTCAAAGCAATTCTCCCACACAATTTATATCTAATGTAATTAAGGTGGAGTTACTCTGAGTCTATTTCTCATCCTTCTCCCCTCTGCTGGATTCAAGAATCACTCCTGTAATGACCCAGTTTCCTCCCTTAATTGTCTTGCTGCCTCCTCGGTCTTCAGGTCTGCTTAGCGTTCCATCAGAAATTATTTCTGAACACAGGTCTCGTATTTTTCTGAAAGAATATTTAACTACTATTCAAAAATCACCCAACTACCAGCCCAGGGGAGTATGGAAGAAAATAAGAAGTAATGATATCAAGCATCTAGTCCATTGATGGCGAACCTTTTCGGCACCAAGTGCCGAAAAGGGAGCGCACGCGCTCGTCTGGGCCACAACCAGGAAGAGGAGCTGCCCAGGGCACATGCGCACACCCGAAAATGAACTTTCAGTTTCCAGTGTGTGCATGCGCACCAGCCAGCTAGTCTTCTGGTTACTGGCGCGCATGTGCGTGTGACGATCAGCTGGCCGGCGCGCATGCTCACGCAGGAAAACGGAAGACCAGTTCTTCCACTTTCCGGCACTGCTGCACGCACAAAGGCCAGCTGATCGTCGCGCTCGCATGTGCGCCAGAAACCTGGAAGAGGAACGGGCGACGCCGCACGTGCCAGCGACATGGCCCCACGTGCCACTTCGGGCACGCATGACATAGGTTTGCCATCACGGATCTAGTCCCTTTACTTCAGAGCACAATCGAGGAAACATGATTTGTACAGACTTTCTTTAGTAGAGTTGGATGTCACAAATTAACAATTAGAGTACGAACTCTTGAGCACTAAGATAGGACCTTTCCAGCCTTCTCTTATTGAGGAGTTCATTTCTTTGAAGCTTTGGGATTTCTTTCTCCTAGACTGCTTGTTGGCAGATTAAGAATTGCTTTTTTTGATAAGGCAGTAGTGACTATACATGTTGGGAAACTGTCAGTTAGGCTGGAAGGAGGAGTTAAGCAAGGACCTAGCTTGGAGTCCTTGTGCAGCTGCAAACAACATCCTATCACCTTTAACGTGTCACAAAACCATTGTGTTCACTGCTGTTAACTAACATGAATATCCTTTCAGAAACTGAATCAGTAGGACTTGTTCCCTAGTAAGTAGAGTGTGGTATAAGTTTGAAGTTAATTTTATTAATTAAAATTTTTTTATGTAACAGCTAGAAAATCTCCATTGTGATCTAGATTTGGGCTTGAAAACTGAAGGCATGGCGTTGTTTATTGTTTACTTACAATGCAATAAAAATTCCAGAGCGCCCCCTTTGAAAAGCCAGTGTGAGGCTTGCATCTTTAAATAACACTTCTTTATTTAGATTAAATGGTGTTTTTATCCCGTTTAATGGAATCATGAAACCGATGCTTTCGGCTTGTTAAACCTGTGTTTAATGATGGGTCCAGCCATCAACTGGCCCCATTCCTTCCAGGAAAGTCTACTTTTCAGATGATGAATTTGCTCCAGTTTTGGAATCATTAATTGGGTTTAATTGGCCACCAGAAAATTCTGCTTTTTATCTCCAGGAAGGTTTTCCTCTCAAATGATGACAAATGAGTAGAACTGCCGTTGAAAACATGGGAATCCATGTAAATGTTCCACAAGGAAGAATCAGAGGCAAAGTGTAGGATTAATCTAAATAATTCTTGCAATGGAGAATAGGGTTGAAGGAATTACCTAATTCTAATTGTCTTGATGTATGAGCAATTTGGATCAGGGGTGGGTTCCTCCCGGTTCGGACCGGATCGCCTGAACCAGTAGCGACCCGCTGGTGACATCACTGAAGTGGATCGGCCGGTGCCGGTCTGTGGGCGCCGCCATCTTTTTTGTGAATTTTTTGCGACATTTTTTACTGTTTGGAAGGTTTTTCCTGTTCTGCTGCTTGAAAAAGGGCCCTCCCGCCAGCCTCCAGGTTTATACTGACCTTTATTCCTTTGCCCGAAGCACAGCTGATCAGCTCCTCAGCTGTGTTTCGGGCTGATTGCAGCTACTGAGCATGTGCGGAAGCAAAATTGTGCGAGGGAACGCGCGCGTGCAAAATGTTGCGATGCGAACCGGTGGGGAAGGTAAGTGGAACCCACCCCTGATTTGGATCTACATTGCACTGGAATGGGGCCACTGCTGGTTTCTGAATGACTATGTTTAGGAGTACAAGTAGGCCTCAAGTTACAACTCTTTGTTGAAGGAACGTTCAAAATTATGACGGTGCTGAAAAAGTGACTTACAACCAGTCCTTGGACTTGCGACTGTCACAAAGTCCCAAAGATCAAAACTCAGGTGGTTGGCATCCGACATGTATGGTTTAGTCATGGCCCTATCGGAGCCCGGTTTGGAGGAAGAGGAAGAGGAGTTGGAACTGGGACCGTCCGACAGGGATGGCATGTTAGAGCCGAGGTGGCGCAGTGGTTAGAGTGCAGCACTGCAGGCTACTTCAGCTGACTGCTAGCTGCAGTTCACCGGCTCACGGTTGACTCAGCCTTCCATCCTTCTGAGGTGGGTAAAATGAGGACCCAGATTGTTGGGGGCAATATGCTGACTCTGTGAACCGCTTAGAGAGGGCTGTAAAGCACTATGAAGCGGTATATAAGTCCAAGTGCTATTGCTATGTCTCCCGTGACATGTTTGGAGAGGCCAGGGGCTGAGGACGATGCTGTCCCAGGCCCCTCAAGCATTGGGGGAGTTGGTCAACCAGATGAAGAGCTGCCTGCCTTCAAAGACACAGGGGAGGATCGGCTGCTGACTGGCAGTAGTGCTGATAGACAGCGGATCCCCTCTGATGAGGAACAGCTGCCTCCTCCACTGATCCAAGGGCACGGAGAGCAAAGCATAGGCAAGGCCAGAGAAGGGCTCAAAGGCTACTCGGGAGAAGAGCTCAAAGGCTACCCTTCCTTACAAGGAACACCTAGAGTGAAGTGGCTTAAGGAGAAACCGTGGGGAGTTAGTCTTTGCCCGGAACAATTGTTTGCTTTGGCTGACACACACCCCGGCTTTGACTTGTGCCTGTTGCTGTTCACCTTGCCTTGCTTGGAAGATTGCTCTTCGCTTTTTGCCTTGGACCTAGCCCTTGTCCCGTGGCCTGTGTTTGGCCTTTTGTTCTGACCAAGGCTTCCTGAGACAGTAACAATCACACACTTAGTTCCAAAAACCCTCTTTTTATTTCAATGGCTGTGAATTATGTTCATTCACAGCTCTTAATGAGTCCCAAGCAGTTTGTAAATAGTCCGACAGATGTCTGCCACAGTCTTTCAGGGTAAGGCTGATATGCACCCACCTTTATAGCAATAGCACTTAGACTTATATACCGCTTTACAGTGCTTTACAGCCCTCTCTAAGCGGTTCACAGAGTCAGCATATTGCCCCCAACAATCTGGGTCCTCATTTTACCCACCTCGGAAGGATGGAAGGCTGAGTCAACCTTGAGCCGGTGAGATTTGAACCTGCCGAACTGCAGCTAGCAGTCAGCTGAAGTAGCCTGCAGTACTGCACTCTAACCACTGCGCCACCTCGGCTCAATATCTTCCTTGACACGCTGCCAAAGACTTAATTGCCAATTATCTTGGCAAGGCCAAATGGAGCACAAAGTCAAAATGGAGCTTCAGAGTTTAAACCAGAACGTGCAAAGGCTCATGTCCCTTTGCTCCTCCTTTATGTCTTATGGGAGGGGCCAATCATCTCCAAGCCTTACTCCTGAGTCGCCCTTTTTGTCTTAACTGTTCTTGCCTTCTGGCAGCTCTGCGCATGCGCGCACTGGGAACAGGCTCCCCCTGTTCCTCTGCCTCGCTGCTGTCAGCCTCTGGAGGCTCCGGAGTCAGCACAGAACTCCCAGATGGCCCTGGCCCCATCTCTGCCTCTGACTCAGAGCCTTCCCCAGACTCCAGGACTGGCCCATGTTCCTCCCCAGCCTCCTCGCTGTTCGACTCTGCTGCTAGCTCCGCAGGCCGCCGGCAGACCACAACACCTTTGCTTCGCTATGCCTTTGGAACTTCTTCTTTTCTGGGACCTGTTTCTTGTCCCGAGGACTGCCTTTGTCTCATTCCTGGACTCTGCCTGATGGACTGGACTTGGAAACCTGGACCTTGCCCCATGAGCGTGCTCCTACTCTGTGGGCTTCCTTTGTACTATAGGGGCTGTTGTTTGGGGGATTGAAGGTGGCTGTCCTCAGTGTAGCATGGGGGTGGAGCCAATCCTCCCCTGTGTCTGTGAAGGCAGGCAGCTCTCCATCTGGTCAACCACCTCCCCCAATGCCCGAGGGGCCCGGGACAGCATCATCCTCAGTCCCTGGCCTCTCCAAACATCCCAAGGGGGACGTGCCATCCCTGTCTGACAGTCCCAGTTCCAACTCCTCCTCCTCCAGCCCGTTGAAGGGCGTTTGCTGGACCATTTGTTGAGGGAAATAAAGGACTCTCTAGAGGCCTGCCTTGCCTTGACCTCCTGGGTCATAACAGATTTCAATATTATTGGTAGGTCCTTGATTAGTTTTACTGTTTTGGGCAAAATACGCATGTGGTTAGAAAAGATGTTAGGAAAACATGTAGGTCTTAAACCTGAACTTTTCCTATTAGACATAGTATCAGAAAAATTTGATAAACAAAGTATATATTTAATATTGCATGTATTAACAGCAGCAAGGATTGCATTTGCTCAGCATTGGCAAAATGAAGAAATACCACCAGATGAGGAGACAATTAAGAAGATACTAGACAGTGCAGAAATGGACAGACTTACATTGAAGATCAAACAGAAAGAAGATACAGAATACTATCAAACATGGAATTTATTTTATCAATGACTGGAAAAAAAGGGTAAAGATTAGGAATATAATTTGTATTGTTAAGCAAACAAAATAACCCAGACAACATGATGTTTATTAAGAACTAAATAAATGTAATAGTAGAAAATAAAAAAAAAAGTTCTTGAATTAAAAGATATTTTTGTTTTTCCTCTTAAATTTAAAAAGAGCGACTCTCAAAAATAAAAAGAGCGAGAGCGAGAACACCAAAGATCCTTCGTTTCAACCCTTAGCTATAAATATTCTCCTTTATTGGTATTTCCAACTTGTTTACCCAGCTTTTGTTTTAATAGAGACTAAGGATACATAAATATAAATAATTATAATGTATAAGGATGGGAGTATAGTGGCTCATGAGGTTAGAACATTGAGTTGCCGATTGGCAGGCTCAGGTTCAAGACCTGTCACTGCTGAAGGGCAGGATGAGCTCCCATTACATGCTCCAGCTCCTGCCGAACCAGCAGTTCGCAAGCAGGCAGCTAAGAGTAGATTAATGGGTACCACTTCAGTGGGCAACTTCACGGGAACACGAAAGGATCCCCCAATGGGCATTCCCGGTGCACGGTAATATCACTGGCAAATATTTTTGCCATAGAAGCACTTCAGTGCTTCTGACACAGAAAAAAAATGAATAAGAATATATAAATATAATTTATACATAAATATTTATATTACTGTTGTGGTCTAGGCTCTAGAGCTGCGGTTCTCAACCTGTGGGTCGCGACCCCTTTGGGGGTCAAACGACTCTTTCACAGGGGTCGCCTAAGCGCACACTAGCCCGCCATCTTGGTGCCATGCGCCCTTTGTCACCTCATCGCGCGTGGGGAGGGGGAGGGGGTCACAGCAGTGGGGCGGGGGTCGCGGCATTAGGAAAGTTGAGAACCACTGCTCTAGAGGCTGACATCAGCGAGGCAGAGGAACAGGGGGAGCCTGTTCCCAGTGCGCGCATGTGCAGAGCTGCCAGAAGGCAAGAACAGTTAAGACAAAAAGGGCGACTCGGGAATGAGGCTTGGAGATATTGGCCCCTCCCATAAGACATAAAGGAGGAGCAAAGGGACATGAGCCTTTGCAGGAAGCAACTTTGTTCGTTCTGGTCGGTTTAAACTCTGAAGCTCCTTCTTGACTTTGTGCTCCGTTTGGCCTTGCCAAGATAATTGGCAATTAAGTCTTTGGCAGCGTGTCAAGGAAGATAAAGGTGGGTGCTTATCAGCCTTACCCTGAAAGACTGTGGCAGACTTCTGTCTGAAATAAAAAGAGGGTTTTTGGAACTAAGCGTGTGATTGTTACTGTCTCAGGAAGCCTTGGTCAGAACAATTACGTGTAAATATATTAAATATATACATTATAGGGGAGAGCAGAATGGTAGAGAAGAGATTCTAAATAAAGTCAGTGTTTCTCAGTCAGTTTCACCAGTCACCAGTTCTCAATCCAGAGATGAATGCTTCTTCTTGACCACGAACCAATGAACATTGTGCTGGAGGCCACTCGCCCAAGCTGAATTTCATTTCACGTCCCTTTCTAACATAGTTTTACATGATTAGTCCTTTTTAAACCTTTCCCCATTTTGACATAATAAGAAATTCAGTTTCATTAGTTTAAGTAAGCATCCTGAGCTCCACTTTAGATTTTTTAGGTCATATGTGCCAAGCGCAAAGAATTAAGGACATATATTAAGTTCCAGTTAAGAAGATTTATTGATCAAGACTACACAAAAGGATCTTGTCAATTAATTGTCAGCACTAAATTAAATTGTCAGTGCTAAATAAGAACTGAATTCAAGAGAGGCTGGATTTGAAGGGTTGGTGGACATGTAATGATTCTAGGCTAAATCCTTTCTTGACTCCACCCACCCAGCTTCTGCCTCTTCTTCTCCTACAGTACAAAACTCTGGAAATTCAGCTTATGAGGTGGCTTCTCTCCCACCCCACAAGTAGGCCCCTACGGACAGAGGTGGTATTCAACCGGTTCGGACCAGTTTGGGCGAACCGGTAGTGGTGACCTGCGGGTGGACCTGCCCAGCGTTATGCTGTCCTATTTAGGCACATTTTGAAGCTGCGTGCATGCGTGCAAGCAGTGCGCGTGAGCAAAGCGCATGCGCGGAAGGGCGTGCGCACGCGTGGATGGCAAATGTGAGCCGCGCACACTCACATTTGCGAACCGGTAGGGAAAGTAAGTGAATACCACCTCTGCCTACGGAGAATCTTAGCCTGTTTAGAGAATTCTGCACCAAAATAATTTCCTGCTTTGTGAGCTTATCATTTACTCCATAGGCACTTGCACAAATTTAATCCCCACCCCCCCAGTCATCCAGTTCCTGGAAGCCACCCCCAAAGATGATTCGTGGCACAGTGGTATAAATCATGAAGTAACAAGTGACACAAACTGTTGAAGGAAACTTAGGGAAATTTCATCTAGGCCTTTAGGGGTGGAAAGCGATAAGCAAGAATGGAAAGCTATAATTGGATTTCACTTTAATTTCACGAAGACTTGGTGGGAGCGATCATTACAGATATTGATCATAGATCATTTGCAGCTAATTCTCTGGGATGGGACTTAAACAGGAGGGAGGTTGCTGAAGGTATTTGTTTGAGTGCTGGTTGATAGTGGCAGTAGCGGTTTGGATTAAAAAGGGTCCTTAATATCTTTAGTCGTAGATGGAAGACGTCATCTAACTCTGAGTCAGTCTCAAGTGAACTCAGGAAACCTTGCTGATACAGGTAGTCCTCGACTTACGACCACAATAGAGCCCCGAATTTCTGGACGGTTGTTGGGTGAGCTTTGCCCCCATTTTACAAACTTCCGTGAAACAGTTGTTAGGTGAATCACTGCCGTTGTTAAGTTAGTGACATGGTTGTTAAGTGAATCTGACTTCCTCATGGATTTTGCTTGTCAGAAGGTCGCAAAAGGGGATCACAGAAGCCCGGGATACTGTTACCGTCATACATCTTAGCCAGTTGCCGAGCGTGTGAATTGAAAATAATAATAATAACAACAGCCTGCTTCAAAATAAAAGTGTGGGGAAAAAAAAATATCCATCTGGTTCAGTTGCAAGCCGGGAGAAAGACACTGGAAACTTGGAAGCTGATTGGAAAGATGGTTTAATGACGACGCAGAACCACATGGGTTCTGGGCAGCTGACCAAAATGGAGTTCAGAGTGAAAGGTATTTACACCTTCTTTGAGCTTTGCACTTGAGCTTCCTGTTCCTGTGCAAGAACATATCTTCCATTGGCTGTTGTCAGATTCCCATGGGGCCATGTAGGGGTTATGTAGGGGTCATAGCAGTCTCTATAGGTTGTCTGAGCTCCCAGGTTTGGTTGAAGTTTGCTGGGAATGGTGCAACTGAAAGGGCGTTGGGCAATTCCTATTGTGGCTGAGGGCTAATCCTACCTTTGTTCAGATCTTGCTGCAGGGAATTTCGAAATATCCTGTCTTGAATGGATTTCTGCCCGCAGTATTTGCTTTGCCTATGAATAGAGCTATCTAGATACTCGGCTTCTTTCAATAAGCTCTTTATCTCTTAAGTGCTGACATCTGCTGAGGGCTATTAAGAAAGGTGGGGGCTGCTTTCTGCCTCTAAAAAAACATGTTTCTCCATTTCTCCCTTTGGGGAAATATAATATTCTGCCTTTTTTAAATATTCCTCAAAATATTTCCTTCTTCTAGGAGGGTGGGTGACTGACTTTCTACAAAAGCAATGCAGCTGTATTACATTTGATTCCTAATTTTTGTTTAGGGCTGGACAAAGACTGAAATGGTACAGGGTCCCCCCGCTTGAGCAGGGGGTTGGACTAGAAGATCTCCAAAGTCCCTTCCAACTCTGTTGTTCTGTTATTCTGGGACAGTCAAAGCAGAGGTGGGATTCAGCAGGTTCTGACCAGTCCTGGAGAACCGGTAGTGGAAATTTTGAGTAGTTCTGGAGAACCGGTAAATACCACCTCTGACTGGCCCCGCCCCCATCTATTCTCTGCCTCCCGAGTCCCAGCTGATCTGGAGGAAATGGGGATTTTGCAGTAACCTTCCCCTGGAGTGGAGTGGAAATGGAGATTTTACAGTATCCTTCAGCTGGAGTGGGGAGGGAATGGGGATTTTGCAGTATCCTTCCCCTGCCACACACACCAAGCCACGCCCACCAAGCCACGCCACGCCCACCAAACCATGTCCACAGAACCGGTAGTAAAAAAATTTGAATCCCACCACTGACTCAAAAGGCTGGATGCTATCCCAGGGGACATAAAGTGCCTGGGTCTGCTTTAGCCATTCATCATCTTATTTGCCTTCTAGTGACATGTTGTGGTGTTATGCACTCCAGCACTTGCTTGTTACTCACCTTTGTCATCCAAAGAATATGCAGGAAACGTCTCCAGCACCATGGCTCAAACGAGTTGATTTTCAATAAAGGAGAATGTTTGTAGCTCAGGGGTTGAAATGAAGGGTCCTTGGTGCTCTCTGAGCTCGGTGGTTTTCTTGCAGACGTTTCATGACCCAAACTAGGGAACATCATCGGTGCTAATCGGTGCATCACTGGCAACCAAGCTCAGAGAGCACCGAGTTGATTTTCTTCCTGTCTTGCTTTTTAAAGGTCCAACTTTCACAAGCAGAGGTAGCTACAGGGAACACAACAACCTACATTTGGTAGCCCGGCTGATGTCACCATCAAAGCTGACACCGGCCAGAGCATAGAACAACTCAAAGAAGCAGTGCGAGATTGGAAGGTGTGGAGAGACCTGGCGCATGGAATCGCCAAGTGTTGGACCCAACTGAATATCATCTCCTTCTCCTTCTCCTTCTCCTTCGCCTTCTCCTTCTCCTTCTCCTTCTCCTTCTCCTTCTCCTTCTC
>QLTV01000977.1:203664-215995 GCA_003457575.1 Thermophis baileyi
GGAAGAAGGAGAAGGGGGGGAGGGGGAGGAAAAGGGAGGAGAAGGAGGAAGCAGGGAGAGGGGGGGGAGGGGAAAAAGGAAGAGGGGGGGGGGGAGGAGGAAGAGGAGGAGGAGGAGGGAGAAGAAGAAGAGGGGGAGCAGGAGGAGGAGGAAGCAGGAGGAGGAGGGAGAAGAGGAAGAAGAGGAAGAAGAGGGGGAGGAGGAGGAAGAAGAGGGGGAGGGGGAGGAAGAAGAGGAAGAAGAGGGGGAGGAGAAGGAGGAGGAGGAAGAAGAGGAGAAGGAGAAAGGAGGAGAAGAAGGAGGAGGAGGAGAAAGGAGAAGGCGGAGGAAGAGAAGGAGGAGAAAGGAGGAGGAGGTGAAGAAGAAGGGGGAGGAGGAGGAGGAAGAGGAAGAAGAGGAGAAGGAGAAAGGAGGAGAAGAAGGAAGGGGAGAGAAGGCAGTGGGGGAGGAGGAGGAGAAAGGAGAAGGAGGAAGAGAAGGAGGAGAAAGGAGGAGAAGAAGGGAAGAGGAGGAAGGGGGGAGGAGGAAGAGGAAGAGGAGGAGGAGAAGGAGAAGGGAGAAGAAGGGAAAACAGGAGAAGGAGGAGGAGGTGGAGGAAGAAGAGAAGGAGGTGACGGATAAATAAAAGGTGGAGGAGGAAGAGGAGGAGTTAGGTGTTTGTAATCCGTAGCTTTAAAGTGGGAGACAGTTGTTGGATTGACTCCTTACCCCCAAGAGGACACAAATTTGTGCCCAGCCGGTTTCCAACAAGCAAAGTCAAGGGGGGGGGAATTTGGATTCACTGAACAACCATGTGATTGATTTAATACCTGCAGTGATTCACTTAACAACTGCAGCAAGAAGGTCCTAAAACCAGGTGCGATTCACTTAACAGCTGCTTTGTTTAGCAGTGGAAATTCTGGTTCCATTTGTGGTCATAAGTCAAGGACTACGTACTGTATATACTCAATTTAATTTTGGGAGAAGGACCAGATTTCCTCGTCTCCTACTCCAACTATCTCCCAGGCAAAATTTTCTTCTTACTTTCCAAAAGAATGACCACTAATGTTAGATAGGTAATTAAAATCCAGGATATTAAAGAGATTTTTTTTTTTGCATGAACAAATAGAGAGGAGAAGCAGAATTTGCAACTCATTGTGATATTTTTTTAGAACTTCTTCCTCAAATCTCTTAACTGAGTCACCCATCTGGAATATGTCTTTTCCAATTAGATAATTATCTCCCACCCCTCACAACTGGCAGGTGTTGTGTTGTTTACTCGCAGCCCAGAAGAGACTCACTTTTGCAATTCCAACATCAGCTGGCTGTTAAAATTCGCCTCTGTTCAACTTGGATGCTTTAAATAGAATTTTTTGAAATGTGTTTCGTTAAGTCCTTAGGCATCCAAAGTTTTTTTAAAAAAAATGTTATGAATATTCTGCAGCCCAACTAGTGAAATCTGCCAGATTTTTGGTGAATCTGTGTCATGTTTTATTTTGTCTTGTTTTTATTTTAAAGCATGTTTGGTCTCGCGGTTAAGGCACCAGGAGAGAAAGCGGGCGACAGTGAGTTCTAGTTCTGGTTTGAGCATGAAAAATCCTGCTGGGTGACTTTGGGCCAATCACCAGGAGACGGTGAGTTCTAGTCCCGCCTTAGGCACGAAAGCCGGCTGAGTGACTTTGGCTCTCAACCCAACCCACCTCACAGGGCTGTTGTGTAGAAAATAAGCAGAGGAAGGTGAGTTGGATACGTTCATCACATTATGAGTTATTTGTCAAAATAATACAGGCAAGACACAAATAAAATATTTTTAAAAAATTATTTTAAACATTTATATACCAACCCATCTTATACCCAAATCTAGGGGACTCCTAGTCAAAAATTAAAACTATATCAATATTGAAACAACATACTGTATAGGTATTCCTTGATTTACAACAGTTCACTTAGGGACTGTTCAAAGTTACAACAGCACTGAAAAAAGTGACTTATGACAAGTTGGCTATGTGACTTTGAGCCAATCACCAGGACAAAGTGAGTTAGCAATAGCACTTAGACTTATATACCACTTCACAGTGCTTTACAGCCCTCGCTAAGCGGTTCACAGAGGCAGCCTATTGCCCCCAACAATCTGGATCCTCATTTTACCCACCTCGGAAGGATGGAAGGCTGAGTCAACCTTGAGCTGGTCAAGATTGAAATCCTGGCTGTTGGAAAGCAGAGTTAGCCTGCAATACTGCATTCTAACCACTGTGCCACCACCGCCCTTCCTTCCTTCCTTCCTTCCTTCCTTCCTTCCTTCCTTCCTTCCTTCCTTCCTTCCTTCCTTCCTTCCTCCCTTTCCCTCCTCTTGTTCTCCATTACTCTTTCCTCCCTTCCCTTATAAGACACCCCAGCTCCAATTTTGTTGGGGTGGTGTACAATTCTCCCATCACATTATGAGTTATTTGTCAAAATAATACAGGCAAGACACAAATAAAATATTTTTAAAAAATTATTTTAAACATTTATATACCAACCCATCTTATACCCAAATCTAGGGGACTCCTAGTCAAAAATTAAAACTATATCAATATTGAAACAACATACTGTATAGGTATTCCTTGATTTACAACAGTTCACTTAGTGACTGTTCAAAGTTACAACAGCACTGAAAAAAGTGACTTATGACCGTTTTTCACACTTACGAGCGTTGCAGCATCCCCATAGTCACGTGATCAAAATTCAGACACCTGGCAACTGACTCACAGTTATGACGGTTGCAGTGTCCCGGGGTCATGTGATCCCCTTTTGTAACTTTCTGACAAGCAAAGTCAATGGAGAAGCCAGATTCACTTAACAACCACGTCACTAACTCAACAACTGCAGTGATTCCCTTAACAACTGTAGCAAGAAAGGTCGTAAAATGGGCAAAATACACTTAGCAACTGTCTTGCTTAGCAACAAAAATGTTGGGCTCAATTATCGTCATAAGTCAAGGACTACCTGTAAATCCATAGGAAAACTATTAATATTATATACATTAAAAGCAAATAGCTGGCGCTAGGTTAAGTTTCTCCCATGCGGTTATCTCATCCAGTGGTGGGATTCAAATAATTTAACAACAGGTTCTGTGGGCGTGGCTATGCGGTCATGTGACTGGGTGGGTATGGCTATGTGGTCATGTGACTGGATGGCCGTGGCTATGCATCATGTGACTGGGTGGACCTGGCTAGGTTGTCTGGGTGGGCGTGGCTTCATGGTCATGTGACTGGGTGGGCATGGCCAACTCAATGTCACTCACGTCAAGGGGTGCCTCGCCTGGCCCCTCCCCTCCCAGCCATTCCTTGTCACACCCAGCCTCAACGTATCTATAGTTCTGTAAAAATGTTGTTCCCCTTTTTTCAACTTTATTATCTACATACTATAGATCAGTGATGGCGTGCCCACACCCATTTCCTCCCCCCACGCATGCGCACAAACCCCCCCACGCTGCCCCCTGCACATGCACCCCCCCGCGAATGCGCAAAGGCCTCACTGAAGCCTGGGACGGTGAAAAACGGCCCAACGGGCAAACCGGAAGTTCGGAAAAATGCACTTCCGGTTTTCCCATTGGGCTGTTTTTCGCACTCCGGGGCTTCAGGACGCTTCCCTGAAGCCTCCAGAGGGCAAAACTGCCTCCCCCAAGGCCAAAAGTCAGCTGGCCAGCGCACACATGCACGCTGGATCTGACATAGGGCAACATGTCGCATGCCCTCAGATATGGCTCTGCGTGCCACCTGTGGCACGCGTGCCATAGGTTCGCCAGCACTGCTATAGAACATGAGCTGGTTTCGCATCTTGGATATTGATGTTTCTATTGTCTAGTGCAGGGCTCTTCAAACTTGGCACCTTTAAGATCCGTGGACTTCAATTTCTAGAATTCATCAGCCAGCCATGCTTTATAGATGTTGATGTATTTTCCTACTTCTTTCTCTACTAACAGCTCTTTGGAACTCGTTAACTTCCCTTTTGAGATTTTTTGTCTTCCTTGGAATTGGGTTGTCTTTTCTTTTTGGCAGTTTCTAGGTTTGTTTGTTTTTTTCCCTAACATCTAGTTTGCTTTTCCCCCCTCTTTTTTTTATTTCTGGAAATCTCTTTTCACATTTGTAACTACATTAAGCCGGGGTGTCAAACTCACATCATCACGTTGTCGTCGTGTGACATATCACAACTTTTTTCCCCTTTGCTAAAACGGGGGTGTGTTAAAATATTCATGAACTGGGAGAGACATGGTAAACAGCCATTTCTCTGAAATGGCATAGCAATAGCAATAGCAATAGCACTTAGACTTATATACCGCTTTACAGTGCTTTACAGCACTCTCTAAGCGGTTCACAGAGTCAGCATATTGCCCCCAACAATCTGGGTCCTCATTTTACCCACCTCGGAAGGATGGAAGGCTGAGTCAACCTTGAGCCGGTGAGATTTGAACCGCTGAACTGCTGAACAGTCAGCTGAAGTAGCCTGCAGTACTGCACTCTAACCACTGCGCCACCTCGGTTCCCCTCCCCAAGGTCCCTTCTAAGTGTTATTCTGTTATTGCCATCTTTTTGAGAAATGTCGGTGATCCAAAGTCCCAATGAGCTGTGATAATCCACACTTTGCCCAAACTTACTTCTCCCAACTGTAACATATTTTTGAAGTTCCATATTGTTTGAGTATCTGAATACATGACAATTACATTGGTTGTAATATTTTGGAGAAAATGGATCATACTTAGAATATGTTGTGTCAAATGAACAATGTGGATTAAATCAATTAAGGGTTGTATTCTTCCTGTGAAAGCTGCACAGATTCCATTCTGGGAAAACATTGGTAGCATACAGGGGTGGGTTCCTCCCGGTTCAGACCAGTTCTCCCGAACCAGTAGCGGCCCGCTGGTGATGTCACAATGACGTCACCAAACCGGATTGGTCGGTGCCGGTCCGTGGGGGCCGCCATCTTTTTTTGAATTTTTTTTAAAAAAATTTTTGATTTTTTTTTAATTTTTTTTCCCTTCTGAGCATGCTCAGAAGCTGACTTCCAGCACTGTGCATGTGGTCACCATCTTTTTTTCGGCTTTGTTTTTTTTTCCTGGATTTTTTGTTACTGCGCATGCGCGCGCACGCAAAGCGCGCGCGCGCCCATGAGGCACACCCACGCGGCGCGGGAGGGAGCGAACTGGCAGCGAGGTAAGTTGGAACCCACCCCTGCCAGGAACCATACGATAGAAGTAAGGTATCCTGTTGCCAGCATCTTTCTCCATAGCAAAAAAGCAATAAGCAACCTAATTTAAAAGGAAACATTTTTAAAAACAACAACAATTGGGTAAACAATTTATCTTATAAATTCTCCTATAGAAATCTACAAATTAAAATTCATGCATATCTATGTATGATTTAATTAAGTTATATTGTTGTATATACAAAATTAGACATTTCTATTTTCTTAATAAATTAGTTACAGTACAGATATTTTATTTTGTTTTGGATATTAAAAAAATAGAGTTAAAAGGTGATTTGAACTGGAGTGCTTCTACGGTATAATTTGTGATGGTTTTCTATGTCTTAGCTTGACTATTTAATCAAATACAATAATGGTGAAGCATTTTTATGTTGCTTAGTTTTATTTTTTTTCTTCCCATGAATGTGGTGTGTGTGTGTGTGTGTGTGTGTGTGTGTGTGTGTGTGTGTTTGTGTTATTTTATAACTGCTTACAATTCGAGTTCCCTACCTTCGTGGGAAGAAAAAAGTACAACTCTGTTTTGTTTCATTTCTATCATAAAGCATTTGATAACTAATGTTTGGTTTTAGTTTTCTGTAGGCACACAACAAAATGAATATTCATTTGGGGGGAGGGAATCTGACTTGAACTTTTTGAAGGGTCACTGTTACTTATTTGATGCATTTGAAAACTACAGAGTAAATGTAATATGAGGAACCAAAACAAACCTTGACAGGTTTGTATTTATTTGTTTTTTAAAACATATATGTACACGTGTTATTTGTATTTTCTAATATTTGCCATACATGTATATGGCATGTCTCTTTAGAAATCTCTTTAGAATTTTCAATTTTTGTACATAAGCCATAAAGAGAATTTCAATAGCTATAAAGGGAATTTTAGATAAATAATCAGGTCCCAGCAACTGATTGTAAATCATTTTTTTCCATATTCTTTTTCCTTGGTATTTTTTGGTTTTGTTTTGTGAAGCCTTAGAAAGGGCTAAGAAAGAGGGTGAAGTAGGATATCAAACTTTCTTGTGTACATACATATCCTACCTGTGGAATCTTGTAGGTGATTAAGATGTTGGCCATCAGAAGTGATTTTTCGGAGTCAGATTCTCCAATGACAACTGGTAACATATTCCGTTTCTCACAACTATAATTAGGGATAGTCTCTCTATCCCTAATTATAGGAAGAATTATAAGAAGGCGAGCTTCAGAGCAGCAGCGGCAGCGGCATAAGGAAGAAAGAATGGCCCCAGCGCAGCGTCTCCCCCGAGGGCCACCCGCCCACCCACTGGCCGGCCCGGCCGTGGCGCTGGATGCGGGACCCGAGGCGGAGGGGAAGGCAAGCGGGCAGCAGTCGCCCGGAGGCCCCGCGGAAGTCGAGCGGCAGCAAAAAGCGAGGTTCAGAGTGGCAGCAGTGATGGCTCTCCAGGAGGGTGGGCGGATGTCCTGGGGCTGCACACCGCAGCGGAGCAGCAGTCTCAGCCCCCGCGCAGCGCCTCCCCCGAGGGCTGCCCACCTGCCCACCCACTGGCTGGGCCGGAAGCGGCGCATCCCCCATCACAGGCTGGATGCGGGAATTGGGACCTGAGGCAGAGGGGAAGGCAAGCAGGCGGCAGTTGCCCGGAGGCCCTGCGGAAGCCGAGCACAACAGGCCCAAAAGGCGAGCGAGCGTCGCCATGTCCCCGCGAGGGGCTCTTTGGCCGAACACAGCGGGTCTCCCTACCCCGCCGCCAGCATCGGCCTTATGTTCTAGATCTTCCACGCACCTCTGCCGGCCTGAATACCATGCCCTTCAGAGCCCAACGGCCTCCACTGCCGGGCACTGGCCCCATTGGGATCTGAAGGGCAGGGCACTTGGGCTGACGGAGGCGCATGGAAAGTCAAGGCCTTCGGGACAGATAGCAATAGCAATAGCACTTAGACTTATATACCGCTTTACAGTGCTTTACAGCCCTCTCTAAGCGGTTCACAGAGTCAGCATCTTGCCCCCAACAATCTGGGTCCTCATTTTACCCACCTCGGAAGGATGGAAGGCTGAGTCAACCTTGAGCCTGGTGGGATTTGAACCGCCGAACTGCAGCTAGCAGTCAGCTGAAGTAGCCTGCAGTGCTGCACTCTAACCACTGCGCCACCTTGGTCAGATCAGATTGTCCAAGGCTTTGCTCCCCAGGAAGGGCTCCGTTGTGGAGGGCTGTTCTCGAGGCTGAGGGAGAGGAACGAATTGAGGCGGAGAGAAACAGATTGAGACCTCGAGAAGCGGTAGGAGGTGGAGGGCGAGAAAAATGGGAGGCATTGGAGACGGGCACCCTTCCCAGACCCGCTTCCCCGAGGGGGCGCCCGGCCACGCTTACCTCTGCCTCGAGGCTTCTGCTGCTAGAGCAGGTGGGAGCTGGCCAAGGCAGCTGGGCGAGTCTAGTCTAGGTGAGCAAGGAGGAGCGGAGATCGGTGAAGGAAGGCAGAGGCAGAGAGCTGGGCCACGGCCGCCACGTGGTAGGCCTCAGCTGGGGCAGCTAGGCTGGCATTCGGGGCTTTCTTGCAGGCTCACCCAGGCAGATCAGGGCCGCGCAGCTGGGCTGTGGGGAGAGCGCTGCGTGGTATGCAGCCACGGAGGTGAAGGCAGGCAAGCTGGCTGGCCCTCAGAGACCGTGTGGTTGAGGCAAGCGAGGGAGCCACTGGGTGGGGCGGGTTTTAACAACCAGTTCGCCCGAACCGTCTAGAACCGGCTGAATCCCACCACTGATCTCATCCTATCCCAGCACTTGGGAGACAAGCCAACTTTATGCAGGTAAGGTTAATACGAGAAATCCTCGTAGGATTTTAATAGGAATATTATTTATCGAAACAGACATAATACAGAACCAACAGGAAGAAATTATTCTTTTTTTGCAAAATTCTCACAATAAACCTTTGCGTTTGGGGAAGATGTAATTGCAAAACCAGACAAGGTTGCCTTCCCAAAACAAATGACATGAAAATATTTCTTTTAATTAAAAATAATATATTGGTAGCTTTGCTTGGCGGTGCTTAGAATTTATTAGAGTTTTTGAAAACTAGGTACTACGGATTGTTGCCTAGAGCAACATAATATGGATTTTCCAGTGGTTTTTTTTTTTTAAACCAATCATACCGGCAATGCAACATAACTAAACATTGGAAGAATTAAATTGAGAGCAAAAGCAGATTTTAAACAAAAGATTTATAAAATCACAGGTAGCCCTTGATGTATGACGGTAAATGGGACTAGCGTTTCCATTGCTAACCAAGGCAGTTCTTAAGTGAGTCATGTTCGAGTTTACGACTTTTTTTTTTGCCATGGTTGTTAAATGAATCAATGCAATTGTTAAGTAAATCCTGTGGGTCATTAAGCGAATCCAGATTGTCCCATTGACTTGCTTGCCTGGGGAGGTTGCAAATGGGGCTCATGTATCCCAAGATGGCAGCAACGGTCATAAATACAGGCGGCTTACCAAGCTCCTGAATTTTGATCACATGACCCCGGGAAACTGCAACCGTTGTAACTATGAGTCGGTGGCCAAGCCTGAGAATTTTGATCAGGTGACCGCGGGGATGCTGCAATGGACGTCACGTAAGTGTCAAAAATGGTCATAAGTCACTGTTTTCAGTGCTGTTGTAACTTCCAATGGTCACTAATTGCACTGTTGCAAGTCGAGGGCTACCAATATAAAAAGGGAGACTTCAGGCTTAAAGAAGCACAATGGTTAAGCAATGTACTTCCTTGTGAGTAAAGCATTCCTAACAACCACATTTATTTATTACAAATGCTGTTAGGTTGCATCAATCAAACAAACACAAAACAGGGGTGTTGCAAGGTGAAATGGGGTATCAAGAAAAGTTAAAGTGGCAGCTGGAACTGTCCCACTGAGCCCACAACTCTGTTGTAACATGCCCTCAAGTGCCTTCTGTTGGTTTTTTTTAAGAATAGAATAGAATAGAAAATAGACTAGAATAGACTAGACTAGACTAGACTAGACTAGACTAGACTAGACTAGACTAGACTAGACTAGACTAGAATAGAATAGAATAGAATAGAATAGAATAGAATAGAATAGAATAGAATAGAATAGAATAGAATAGAATAGCAGAGTTGGAAGGGACCTTGGAGGTCTTCTAGTCCAACCCCCTGCTTAGGCAGGAAACCCTACACCACTTCAGACAAATGGTTATCCAACATCTTCTTAAAAACTTCCAGTGTTGGAGCATTCACAACATCTGGAGGCAAGTTGTTCCATTGATTAATTATTCTGTCTGGAAATTTCTCCATAATTCTAGGTTGGTTCTCTCCTTGATTAGTTTCCATCCATTTCTTCTTTTTCTTTCTCCATTTATCTTTTTCTTCATATATTTGTTTTCTGGTTTGATCCTTATTTATTCTCTCTCAAATCTCCTTGAAGTCTTTCTATCCTGGTCACTCACTTTGTATTCAGTCCCCAATCATTCATCAACCCTTTATTCTCAGCTATCTTGTTCTGCTACAGGTTTCCATGCTGAACTGGAAGAAGGAGACACTTTTTCCTCAATGGTCAACAAAGAAGCAATGGAGGAGGAGAAAAGAGCAATTTTAGAACACTAGTTACCGTATTTTTCGGAGTATAAGATGCACCTTTTCCCCCCTAAAAGAGGGTGGAAATGTTGGTGCATCTTATACACCCAATACAGCCATTTTTGGCCTCCCGAAGCCCCACCCCCGCATCCCATATTTGCAAAAAATGGGTCCATTTTTCACAAAAACGGGTTGCGCAGAGGGTTTGGGAGGCATGCAGAGTGCTTCTGGGGGCTGGGGGAGGGCAAAAACGTCCCCGTTTTTGGGAAAAACGGCTTGTTTTTCACCCATTTTTTCACAAAAACGGGGGCATTTCTGCCTTCCCCCAGCCCACAGGAGCACTCTGCAGGCCTCCCAAACCCTCTGCGCATCCCGTTTTTGCGAAAAACTGGCCAATTTTTTTGCAAAAATGGGATGCGGGGGCGGGGCTTTGGGAGACCAAAAATGGCTGTATTCGGTGTATAAGACGCACCAACATTTCCACCCTCTTTTAGGAAGGAAAAAGGTGTGTCTTATACTCCAAAAAATACGATATACTGTACCTGTGCATTTTGTTTTTCTTGCCTAAATGTAGAACCTTACTTTTTTCACCATTGAATTTCATTTTGTTAGATAGCGCCCAATGTTCAAGTCTGTCAAGATCCTTCTGTAGCAATAGCAATAGCACTTAGACTTATATACCGCTTCATAGTGCTTTACAGCCCTCTCTAAGCGGTTTACAGAGTCAGTATATTGCCCCCAACAATCTGGGTCCTCATTTGACCCACCTCGGAAGGATGGAAGGCTGAGTCAGCCTTGAGCCTGGTGAGATTCGATCTGCCAAACTGGTGGCAGCCGGTGATCAGCAGAAGTAGCCTGCAGTACTGCACTCTAACCACTGCGCTACCGTGGCTCAGTATCTTGAGCCTATCTTCTGGAGTGCTGGCTATTCCTGCCAGTTTGGTGTTGTCAGCAAATTTGATGAGTTCCCCATCTTTCCCCTCACACTTTGATTTTGTTTGGTCAGCCAGTTTTGAATCCATCTGGTGGTGATGCTGTCTAACCCACATTTTTCTACTTTATCTAGTACTTTTGATAACATTTACAAAATGTTATCAAAAGTATGAAGCTGATGTTGTCCCAAAGGTGCTTTTTCAGGAGGCAACTGGACTTTCTTTGTTTTTTCTTTTGAAGACATTTTGCTTCTCATCCAAAAAAGCTTCTTCAGCTCTGACGGGATAGTGGGGAATGGAAGGTCAGAGCTGAAGAAGCTTTTTTGGATGAGAAGCAAAACGTCTTCAAAAGAAAAACAAGAAAGTCCAGTTGCCTCCTGAAACCATAACCTGGATGACTGAGAATCTCTACAGACTTGAAGCTGATGTTGGAAGAGAAATCCAGTTCCAGTTCCAAGCTGCGATATAAAATGGAGGCTGATTGGAAAGAAAGTTCAATTTATTGATGAGCAGAGCCACCAACAGCATGTGATTCTGGGACAGCTGACAAAATGGAGTTGAGAATGGGCGGGGTTTCTTTTATAACTTTCTTGATTCCTATGGGGTCATAAAGGGGTCAAGGCTGGCTCTATAGGCAAAAGGGGAAATGCAAATCCTAGGTGTTTGTCTGAGCTAATCTTGTCTTGCCTAATTATGTTGCTTATCTGGAGTTTCTGTCTGGCCCAGTCTTTCTGAATGGATTACCAAATCTGCATTTCTAAAAGCTGGCCTCCTCAGTTTCTGCTTGGCGCTGGGAGACTGGGGCTGGTTTCTGCCTTCCTTAAGATTTCCCCCCATTTCTCCTTTAGGGGAAATATTCTATCCTGCCTTTTTAATATTCCTCAAAATATTTCATTCTCTAGTAGGGTGGGTGGGTACTGTCTTTCTACACTGAGATTCCTGCATTTGTAAAAGCAGGAAACCTGCTTTAAAAAAAAATAATTTTTTTTATAGCTACTCACAAAAGACTGCCATGAGTCACCATGGAACCTATTAAGTGAACCCATTTCCAGGAAAATTATGCTTTTAATAAAGTCTTGAGGGGTGTGAGGCGGCAAAATCCAACAACGATCTTTCCTGATGGAACTTTGGGGGTTTTGCAGCATGCATATTTCAGTTTTCCCCATTCTATTCCGAGGAAAACACCGTGTGTTATTTTTTTTCCAGCAATACCCAAGAAAGCTTTTCAACACCATGAAAAACCTGCACTTGAGTTCCCTCTTTATTTATTTATTTTATTTATTTTATAAAATTTATATGCCGCCCAACTCCCGAAGGACTCTGGGCGGCTTACATCATAAAAAATAAAACATATAAAAACAATTTAAAAAAGAAAGGGGAAAAAAAACCCCCAACTATATTTAAAATAAAACATTCACACAACCATGCATGGGCCAATCAGAACAACTATTGGCCCCAGGCCTGCCGGAAAAGCCAGGTCTTAAGGGCTTTACGGAAGGCCAGTAAGGTGGGGGTAGTACGGATCTCGGGGGGAAGTTGGTTCCACAGAGTCGGAGCGGCTACAGAGAAGGCCCTCCCCCGCGTGCCCGCCAGCCGGCACTGTCTGGCCGACGGGACCTGAAGAA
>QLTV01000977.1:292651-304582 GCA_003457575.1 Thermophis baileyi
TGCTGCAGCACCTGAAACCTGTCTGGGCAGATCTCTGAAAGGGGAACACCCCCCTCCTGTCCCAGCCAGGTTTCGGTTATACATGCCAGATCTGCTGTCTACTCCCGGATTAAATCTCGAACGAGAGGGGCTTTGTTAACAATCAATCTGGCATGGAGCAGCAGCAGCCTGAGGCCAGGGCCCTGAAAACCCAAGTCACCAGAAGGGTCAGAACAAGCAATCGCTTTGATCCAGCGAGTTCTAGTTCTCCACACATGGTCTGCCCTTTGGTTCCCGCCATACCTACCATACAGTATATATCTATATTCATTTGAAAACATATTCAGCATGATGTAGGTGATGTGGCAGCGGAAGGAATGGCCGAACCAGGGGGTGGAACGTAGTCACAAACGAATTACATCCAACCTCCCCTTGCTGGCACAAACAAACTTGATCAGGCATAAACAAACCTTTTATTCTTCTTTTCTTTCTTCTTCTATTATTTTTAGTCTTCATTTTTTTTTAAATCTCCCCCCCCCCAACACACCTCAACTCCTCTTTCCTTCATTCCAAAAAAGAATGCTGCCCTGAGGCAAAACAACATGTTTATTTTAAATTTTTCTTCCTTTTGAATCTCCTTAAAAACAATTCAGGGGCCTCGTTTTTCTATTTAACGGCACTCTTAACGTTAATTAAAATGTGCGCTATTCAGAACTGTTTGTCAGAACAAAGCCTAAAAAATAATAGTAATGCCTCACTTCAAGGCAATCTAGATGTTGCAGACAATTGAGAGAACTGATGGTCAAATCAAGTTTAATACAGAAGCCTCACCTGGGTTAAGATTTCCTATCGGTTTCAAGACTGGACGGGAATCCAGTTCTCATTGAATTGCTTGGGAGTAGATAAGCAACTGGTTTCTCTTTTTAGCTAATCCTCGACTTACAACAGTTCATTTAGTGACCGTTTAACGTTACAATGGCACTGAAAAAGGGGACCTCGGCCATTTTTCACACTTACAGCCGTTGCAGCATCCCCATGGTCGCGTGATCAAAATTCAGACCCTTGGCAACTGACTCGTATTTATGACGGTCGCAGTGTCCCGGGGTCATGTGGTCCCCTTTTGCGACCTTCTGACAAGCAGTGTTAAGATTCATTTAACAACCATGTTACTTACTTAACGACTGCAGTGATTTACTTAACAATGCAGCAAGAGAGGTCACAAAATGAGGCAAAATTCACTGAACAACTGTCTCGCTTAGCAACAGAAATGTTGAGCTCAGTTGTGGTCATAAGTTGAGGACTACTGTACCTGTAGCATGCGAGCAGTAAGAGTGTTTTTGTGGTACCAAGGAAAATCTACAAAACTGGATTTTAAGAAGCTTCACCCCTACGTATCATCACATAATACTGGAACTCGCAAGCCCTAATGTCTTTCCCTAACTTACCACCAAATTTGTGGGGGGAAAGAGAAAAATTAAGTGGATGCGTTTTGCAAATTTCTCCCAGGAAAAGAAAAGAAAAATTCCTCAGGGATCATTCAAGAATTTCCCTTTATTAGGGATGGTAGTGCAACTACATTTTTAAAAAATGAAAAGCCTGGATAATGTTACACCTGAAATTTTCCATTGGGAAGAAATTAAAATATGGAAACTGCCAACTACTATGGTGTAGATTGTAGAACGAAGGGGTCCTTGCTGTTCTTTGAGCTTGGTGGTTTTCTTGCAGACGTTTCATTACCCAACTAGGTGACATCATCAATGCTAGAAGGGAGTGGGATTTGCCCTCTGTTCTTATACAGTGCCTTACTCATTAGACCAAACTGCTTTTACCACGCATTGGCACCATCCAGAATCTTTGAAGGTTGCATCTTAAGTCTAGTGTGGGTTTTGAAAAGATCACACGGATCCATACATGTTATTATCAGAAAGTAAACTGAAAAGTTAAATCATAAATCTAAGCATAATTTCAATATTGAGACTCTTCTATCTTATCCTCTCCAGTTTACCCATCATTTTTAACAGCAACACATTATATAATTTTAGAGAGACCCTCAAAACATTTCAAGGTTTTCTCCACTTCCCTTCCCCCTCTTGTTTCTGACCTGCTTCTGAACATATCCAAAATATTTATATGAACTTGCATGATTCTACACGATATACAGATGATGTATTGCATACCTCTCTATTACTTATTAATAAAAACATAATCCCTTGGCTCAATAAATTCCATTCTAAATGCAGAAAGTGATTACCAGGCTCTGTTCTCTGTGCCTATTCAAAAATTAAATCCTCTTCAGCTTTGTTGGAATGTTTTGAAGTACATATTTCCTAGCTAGCTGAAATACCCAAAGGCCGGCTTTAATGCCTAGTTAATTTATTACGAATTTATTTATTACGTAAATAAATAGACCAATCCTCTGTGTCTCAGTGTGTGAATTGTTTACCAACAAGTTAGATGGAGAATAATCAGAACTGTCCCTCTAAATTATTTTACCTTGAGGAATTGAGAACCTTTTTGGTATAGTGGTTAAGGTAAAACCAGGAGCCTGTGAGTTCTAGTCCCACTTACGCATGAAAGCTGGCTGGGTGACTTTGGGCCAATCACCAGGAGACAGTGAGTTCTAGTCCCGCCTTAGACATGAAAGCCAGCTGGGTGACTTTGGGCCAATCACCAGGAGACAGTGAGTTCTAGTCCCGCCTTAGACATGAAAGCCAGCTGGGTGACTTTGGGCTAATCACCAGGAGATGATAAGTTTTAGTTCCGTTTTAGGAATGATAACTGGTTAGATGGCTTTGGGCCATTCACTAGGAGACAGTGAGTTCTAATCCCACTTTAGGCATAGAGAATATTTGTAGTTCAGGGTTGAACTGTGGGCTCCTTGGCCAGAGAGCACCAAGGACCCCGTAGGAATTTGTCCTTCACAACACACGTCTCATCACCCAGGCGTTCCTGGGGTTAGGAATGGACACTTGTGCCTTCAACCATTTTAACCCAACCTTAAATTTGGTAAAACTGTATTTTATGCACAGCTTCTAGGAGACCTTAGGCTCAAATTCTCCTGATGCCCAATTAAAGTGATCAAGAAACAAATTATGGGAAATAAAGCCTTTCCAGCTTTTCATGAGTGATAGGCCAAGGAGACCTTTGAGTTCCAACCAGGGGTGAAATCCAGCAGGTTCTGACAGGTTCTGGAGAACTGGTAGTGGAAATTTTGAGTAGTTCGGAGAACCGGCAAATACCACCTCTGGCTGGCCCCAGAGTGGGGAGGGAATGGGGATTTTGCAGTATCCTTCCCCTGCCACGCCCACCAAGCCACACCACGCCCACCAAGCCACGCCCACAGGACCGGTAGTAAAAAAAATTGGATTTCACCACTGGTTCCAACCCTGGAGAACCGATCCTAATTAGCAGTGGCTTAGATGGATTAAGAACCTGGCAACTTCCTGACCTATCTTTTATCCTTTCTGCAGAACCTCAAAATCCACAAGGAGTCTAAAAAAAACCAAAACATAAAGAATTATGAAAGAGGCATTTGTTTGGAACAACCGAATGAGGGAGAATTCATAATTTTTCCTACTTCTTGTTATTTGAAATTTGGGTTTCTAAAAATGAGGGACGGGCAAACAGCTGCTTAAGGGTTTTTTTCTCCCCCAGAGAGTTTTGGGAAAAATCACCATATAATTAAATGTTACTCTGTATCTGATAACCCTCAGATGGTTTATCTGTGAGAAGATCTCATTCCATCCAAGAGTGTACACAGAGGTGGTATTCTGCCGGTTCGGACCGGTTCGGGTGAAGCAGTAGCAGCGACTGCGGGTGGGCCCGCCTACCCGCCCACCCGCCCAGACATAATGCCGTCCTATTTAGCCACGTTTTCGAGGCTGGGCGCATGCACAGAAGACGTGCACATGAGTAAAGCGCATGCGTGGGTGTCAGGGTTCCAATAAACACCCCCAACGAAACAAGACTCCGAGGCTAGAAGTTCCTCAAAGTTCCATTTTATTAGAGATGTCATGTTGGCAACATCTGGGAAAACCCGAATCTGAGAGCTTCCGGGTTTTCTCCACCCAAACAAAAGTTCAAGTCCCTTCTCCCAGCACCCACATGTCCATCACACGATCCAATCAGGCACCGTCCAAAACTGAAGATGCACCCCCGTCACTTCCTCGCAGCTGCAGGGCACAGCGACCTCGACTTTCTGGAAAGAATGTTATTTAGACTACTACATATCACCTACTCCATATAATCCCCCCTCCCACTTTCCCACAGTAGAAAATGTGGCAGGCCTGAATACAAAAAGGTAAAAGATGGCCTCCAGGCCTGACAGTGGGAGGCTGTGCGCATGTGCGGAGGTGGCTCGTGCGAGCGAAGCGAGCGCGCGCACTCACATTTGCGAACCGGTAGGGAAGGAAAGTGAATACCACCCCTGAGTGTACCCCAATACAGAACTGTCTTCCAGTAGCCATGTACAATTGTGAAAGTTGAATTGAGAAAGATAAAGAAGACATATGCCTTAAAATTATGATAATGGCGATAGATATTAGGGATACCTTTTTAGTACAGATAGTCCTTGACTTACGACTGGTCGCATAACAATCATTTGAAGTTATGACGGATCCCAACAATAGAACTTATGAACCAGTTTAAAGTTCCAAAGTCTGGCATTTACTTCTGGTTTCCAACAAAAATTGCCCTTCATGGCTTGGGACCAGGTTATCTGAGGGACCGTCTCTTGCTGGTCATATTCACCTGACCCACTAGAGAGAGGAGGCAAGGAATGTTGAGGGTCCCATCCCCTAAGGAGATACATCTGATGGGACCCAGAAGAAGGGCCTTCTCCGTGGTGGCTCCCTCCCTCTGGAACATCATCACTCTGGAAATTAGATTGGACCCCACTCTGACACTCTTTCGGAAGGTCCTGAAGACATAGTTCTGTTGTGGTCCGCCAGTGGCCTGTGGAGCTGGCAGCAGAGTCGGACAGCGAGGAGGCTGGGGAGGAACATGGCCAGTCCTGGAGTCTGGAGAAGGCTCGGTGCCAGAGGCAGAGATCCAGCCCGGGCCATCTGGGAGGTCTGCACTGACTCCAGAGCCTCCAGAGGCTGACATGAGCGAGGCAGAGGAACAGGGGGAGCCTGTTCCCAATGTGCGCATGCGCAGAGCAGCCAGAAGGCAAGAAGAGTTAAGGAGGAAAAGGGCTACTCAGGAGTAAGGCTTGGAGATGATTGGCCCCTCCCATAGGATATAAAAGTGGAGCAAACGGATGTATTCATTGCAGGAAGCAACTTGGTTCAATTCGTGTCTCAGCATTTCAGTTCTGACTCCGTGTTTCTGTTTGGCCTTGCAAAGCTCCTTGCCAATTAGGTCTTTGGCAGCGTGTCAAGAGAGATAAAGGTTGGTGATATCAGCCTTCTTCCGAGAGACTTCTGTTGGACTAATTAATATTGTTTGGGACTTATTATGGCTGGGAATGTACTTAATTCACAGCCGTTAAAATAAAAAGAGGTTTTTGGGACTTCGTTTGTGCTGTATTATTTATCAGGAAGCCTAGGTCAGAACAGGTTCTGCCAGTGGGTCTGGGGAACCCAGAACAGGATGGAGCCCATTAAATGGCTGATATGAGTGTGTGTTGTTGCTGGGATGGAGGGGTGGGGGGTTACTATTTTATTATTTTTATTTTTAATTGTTTTATTTCCTGTAAGCCGCCTTGAGTCACCTGTGAGCGATAAGGCGGCAATATAAATTTTCCAAATAAATAAATAAAACCAAATCCATTTTTCACTTATTCACTGCCACAAAAATGATTGTAAAATCAGGTCTGGTCACATGGTGATTTGTTTTACGACCATTATAATTTACAACCGTAATTGCAGACTCAATTACATCATAGCTCAAGCGCTGTCTAGAAAAGGAGAGCCAAACACTTGGTTGTAAATAAATAGATTGATTGCTCCTTAAAGGAGATGATCAGGAATCAGGCAACTTATATTCTAGGCCATGTGATGTGAGTGGATGATAAACTAAAACACAAAAAACAAAAAAAACAAACACCAATTGCCCTCATCAAGAAATCGAAGATGAGGCAGAAAACAGAGGGGCTTGATGGACACCATGAAGGAGACCATCTTGATGTTCTTAAAATGGCTTTGGATTATCATGGTAAACGAGTTGAGATGGTATGCATTTCTCTAGGCCAGGGGTCAGCAACCCGTGGCTCTGGTGCCGCATGTGGCTCTTTCATCCTTCTGCTGCGGCTCCCTGTCGCCGGTCGGCTCCACAATTGATAGGGCTTTCGGTTAGGACAGGTAGAGGAAAAAGGACGCCGTGCTAGGAGGAGACTCTATGGTGGGGGAACCGGACTTCTGGTCAGCTCCAGAATTGAACGGGGGGGCTTCCAATTAGGACCTTTGTGGCTCTTTGAGTGTTTAAGGTTGCCGACCCCTGGTCTAGGCAATTGCCAGACATCAGGCTCAACTAAATGACACTTAATTCACATATAGACCTGACTCAATATTGTCCCTACTTTCCCCTTCTGTACCTCTTTTTTAATTGGTTACTTTAAGCTTACTTTGTTGGCAAACTGCCAGCCAGGCTGGAAGGAGGAGTCAAGCAGGGATCTAGCTTGGAGTCCTGACGCAGCTGCAAGAGGCATAAACCTGACTTCCCCCAAGATTCACGAAACCGTATCTAGTTGTTTTCAGGGGAAGGCAACCAGTTAGAGGAGATTCTTGTAGCATAGGCAGAAGTCAACAAAGTTGCTGTTTATGAATGATTCTGGTTGCTTGCAGCTGACATTCTTCATTTTATCACTTTCATTTATTGTCAGGGCTAGATTCATTTTACTATTCCTATTGGCAATTGGGAATGAAATCTTTTCACACCAAATCCTTACAATCTGCTAACCCCTACCCCCCCCCCCGAAGAATTCCCAGGAGCAACCTCAGACTTCTGGAATACGTAAGCACCCGGTGCTAAATTCGGAAAAATTAAAGAAGCGAATGCAGATTTAACTTCCGCCAACATCTGGCTAGGAAATGCAACTCCGATAATATGCTAATATGATTGGTTTGCTTGTGCTTCATATTATATGAACCCAGCAAGGGTGATTTGTAGAGACTGGCTTATGGTGCACTTAGCCCAGCAATGATGAACTCTGGGAATAATTAAGAAATTATTGTTTGATCGCCACGACATAAAAAAAAGATGTTAAGACTCTAGAAAGAGTACAGAGAAGAGTAACGAAGATCATTAAGGGACTGGAGGCAAAAACATATGAAGAACAGTTGCAGGAATTGGGTATGTCTACTTTAATGAAAAGAAGGACTAGGGGTGACATGATAGCAATCTTCCAATATTTGAGGGGCTGCCACAAAGAAGAGGGAGTCAACCAGGGATAAAATTCAAAATTTTTCCCTACCGGTTCTGTGGCTTGGTGGGCATGGCAGGGGAAGGATACTGCAAAATCCCCATTCCCTCCCCACTCCTGGGGGAAGGATATTGCAAAATCCCCATTCCCTCCCCACTCTGGGGCCAGCCATAGGTGGTATTTGCCAGTTCTCCGAACTACTCAAAATTTCCGCTACTGGTTCTCCAGAACCTGTCAGAACCTGCTGAATTTCACCCCTGGAGTCAATCTATTCCCCAAAGCACCTGAAGGAGAGAAGCAACCTAGAACTTAGAAGAAATTTCCTGACAGTGAGAACAATTGATCAGTGGAACGACTTGCCTCCAGAAGTTATGGGTGCTCCATCACTGGAGGTTTTTATGAAGCTTTAACTTCAACCAACATCTGGCTAGGAAATGCAACTCAGATAATATGGTTCTGTAAACCGCTTAGAGAGGGCTGTAAAACATTATGAAGTGGTATATAAGTCTAAGTCAGGGGTGACAAACTCAATTTCATTGCGGGCCGCATCAGGGTTGTGTTTGACCTTGGAGGGCCGGTGTGTGTGTGTGTGGCTGGGGATGTGGTCAGGGTGGGCGTGGCCAAATGTCACTCATCAAGGCTCCATTTTTGGCTGCGTTGGCCTCCTGCATCCCTTTGCCAACGAAAATGGAGCTCAGGGAGCCCCACCTGGGCTCCATTTTCACTGGCAGAGGGCTGCAGGAGGCTGTCGCAGCCAAAAATGGAGTCCAGGTGGGCCGCGTGTGGCCCACCTGAGCTCCATTTTTGCTGGCAGAGGCACCGCAGGCCGGTCCTTCGCTGTTTCCAGGGTGGGCCCACGGGCCAGATCTAAGTACCCCATGGGCCGGATCCAGCCCCCTGGCCTTGAGTTTGACACCCCTGGTCCAGAGGTGGGTTCCTCCCGGTTCGCACCGGTTCTATAGAACCGGTAGTAAACCGGTGGTGATGTCACGGAGCCGGTTCTGTCGGTGCTGGTCCGTGGACGCCGCCATCTTTTTTTTTGGAATTTTTTGGGGGGGGAATTTTTGGGGGGGAATTTTTTGCTGGTTTTTGCTTCTGCGCATGTGCAGAAGCTGAGTTTTCGGCACTGCGCATGCGCCGCCATCTTGTTTTTGGCTTTTTTTTTGCTATTTTTGCTTGTTTTGCTTCTGCGCATGCGCAGAAGCTGAGTTTTTAGCACTGCGCATGCGCGTCTGTGCGTGCAAAGTGCATGCATGGCCAAGCAGCGTGGCCACACGGCGCGTCCACATGGTGCGCAATGCACACGCAGCCACGTGGCGCAGGAGGAAGCGAACTAGCGGCGAGGTAAGTTAGAACCCACCCCTGCCCTGGTCTAAGTGCTATTGCTATTGCTAAGTGCTATTGCTAAGAGATTGGACAACCATTTGTCTGAAATGGTGTAGGGTTTCTTGCCTGAGCAGGGGGTTGGACTAGAAGACCTCCAAGGTCCCTTCCAATTCTGTTATTCTGTTTGGAACATGTGAAACCAAGCAGTGGTTTAGAGTTTAACAAACCAGGGTTCAATGCAACAAACCCTCTTTTCATTTCTCGGCTAAACATAGCTCATACAAACCAATATCATCTGGGCATCTGATGAACAACTTAACTGCCTTTTAATGACTGGTTTCCAGTTATCCCTCCACCTCTATCTTGCCAAGAATAGTAGGTGGGCCATGAAATATGTCTAAGATGAAGCTGTATAAACACCTTAGCATTATTAATTAACCCTTAGGGGTCACTATAGCCGCACATTAATAACGCATAATGGCAATTTGCAGTATTTATATGGATGCCTAAAGCAAGAATTCCGCTTCTCCCGGGAACCATATTCCACGTTCTAAAAAGGAAAAGCTGAAATTTCATATCCTTTTCCCTCCTCCATTCATTCTGTGCAGCCCTAAAATATCTTTATATCTCGCAACAGAAGCCACGACAGTCAAAATGTTCTTTCAAGGTCTTCGCATCGCTTTTGATCCACCAGGTAGAACTTCCCTTCAAAGTTGGAGTCAGGCACAGCTACACAAAAGGGAATCATTTGCTGAGACGTGACTTGCAGGAACCCCAGCTCTTGTCCTGAATACAACTCACGGAAATCCCACGCAGCATGGAAACTTTACAGACTGAAGTTGGAATAACTAACTTTAAGCGGTTAGTTAATTCCTGAGGTTTTTTTTTTTTTATGGCTACTTTACTTCGAAGGTTCTTTTCATTAGGAGTTAAAATTCTGGAGCAGGAACCCTCCAGTGAGCTAATTTGATTATTTCATTGCCAGCAGAACCAGGGAAGCATAAATGGTAGTTGCAAAAATAATAATAGTAGTAATAATAATCATCCTGCAACACATGCTTGTCCTTAGAAAATATCTCTGGTGAGAGGTAGACAAACGTTAAACTTACTTTCTACATAGAATAACAGAGTTGGAAGGGACCTTGTAGGTCATCTAGTCCAACCCCCTGCCTAAGCAGGACACTGTACACCATTTCTGACAGATGGCAGTCTAGTCTCTTCTTGAAAGCTTCCAGTGATGAAGCTCTCACAACTTCTGAAGGCAAGCCATACCATTCAGTGGTGGGATTCAAATTTTTTTACTAATGGTTCTGTGGGCGTAGCTTGGTGGGCGTGGTGTGGCTTGGTAGGCATGGCAGGGGAAGGATACTGCAAAATCTCCATTCCCTCCCCACTCCAGGGGAAGGTTACTGCAAAATCCCCATTTCCTCCCGATCAACTGGGACTCGGGAGGCAGAGAATAGATGGGGGCAGGGCCAGTCAGAGGTGGTACTACTCAAAATTTCCACTACTGGTTCTCCAGAACTGGTCAGAACCTGCTGAAACCCACCTCTGATACCATTGATTAATTGTTTTCACTGTCAGGAAATTTCTCCTTATTTCCAGGTTGAATCTCTCCTTGTTCAGTTTCCATCTATTATTCCTTGTCTGGCCTTCAGGTGCTTTGGAAAATAGCTTGACCCCCTTCCTCCTCTTTGTGACAGCCCCTCAGATACTGGAAGACTGCTATCATGTCTCCCATGGTCCCTTCTCTTCATAGACTAGCCATGCCCAGTTCCTGCAACCGTTCTTTGTATGTTTTAGCCTCCAGTCCCCTAATCATCTTTGTTGCTCTTCTCTGCACTCTTTCTAGAGTCTCAACATCTTTTTTATAGTGTGGTAACATTGACACGGTGGCTCAGCGGCTAAGACGCTGAGCTTGTCGATCAGAAAGGTCGGCAGTTCGGCGGTTCGAATCCCTAGCGCCGTGTAACGGAGTGAGCTCCCGTTATTTGACCCAGCTTCTGTCAACCTAGCAGTTCGAAAGCATGTAAAAATGCAAGTAGAAAAATAGGGACCACCTTTGGTGGGAAGGTAACAGCGCTCCGTGTGCCTTTGGCATTTAGTCATGCCGGCTGCATGACCACGGAATCATCATCAGACAGCGCTGGCTCTTCGGCTTAGAAATGGAAATGGGCACCGCCCCCTAGAGTCAGGAACAACTAGCATGTATGTGTGAGGGGAACCTTTACCTTTACCTAACATTTTATGGGTGGCCTTCTTTATTTATTTCAAGCATGCTTGGAGCAAGAGTTTGTTCACTGACATTTCCTGGAATGACCATGGAACTCTGTAAACTGCACAGTTCCATGAGCAGCCCAGGGAGTGCTATGGAAAAAAAATAAAAATAAACCTTCACTCTTAAGGGAACCTGGTGCTGTTTAACCAGATCAGGGTATAGGTCACTCCTTGGCCATTTTGAATATTTTAGGAAATACAGTCCGCCACTTAACCTTGAATCTGATCCGACTATTTTTCCTGCAGATTTTTAATTTAAAAAACAGCGTGAACATTTTCCAGAACAGAAATCTTTCCCCAGAGGTAGAAAGTTAAGTAGAACAGACCTGCCTTATCTGCTAATTTATACTTAGGATGCTGCCATACATCCATCAACCCAGATCCTGCTGCTGGAATAACACTGCTGGAAAAAAGACATGAATATTCAGATGTGGGTTGCCCATTGCATAAATCTTTCCCTGTCCCACTGGGGGAGCAAATAGCTTTGATTTGCAAGAAATTCTAGGTTGTATCCTAGAATTAACAAGGGTTGATTAGACAATTCCATGACAAGATATGGAAGACATGACCTTGAAATGGCATGATAGCAGTCTTCCAAGATTTGAGGGGCTGCCACAAAGAAGGGGGGGTGTCAACCCATTCTCCAAAGCACCTGAAGGCAGGACAAGAAGCAACGGATGGAAACCCGCCCATACTTCCACCTCTTACAATACTAGACAACACAGTATCAACAGTAGAGACCTTCAAATTTCTAGGTTCTACCATATCGCAAGATCTAAAATGGACACCTAACATCAAAAACGTCATCAAAAAAGCACAACACAGAATGTTCTTTCTGCGCCAACTCAGGAAGCTCAAACTGCCCAGGGAGCTGCTGACACAGTTCTACAGAGGAATTATTGAGTCTGTCATCTGCACCTCCATAACTGTCTGGTTTGGTTCTGCAACCCAACAAGACAGACACAGACTTCAGAGGATAATCAGAA
>QLTV01000977.1:318219-332575 GCA_003457575.1 Thermophis baileyi
GACCCGCTGGGAGGTTTTTTGGGGGGGGGCTGCTGCTTGGTGTGATGCCTGCATTCCCCCGCCTCCCCCCCCCTTGCACGTGCAGCATCTTGCCCTTGCAGCCACCGCGGTCTGCCCCGCACAAGCCACGGACATTGCATCAGGCCGCTGGAGGCGAGTGGAGCCGCAGAGCAGTTTTGCAGAGGAGGTAGAATAGCGCCGTGGCGGTTGTCCACGCCCTGTTTCTTGCCAGCCAGCCAGGAGGAAGAGGGAGGGAGGGAGGGAGGGAGGGAGGGGTTGGCTGGGTCTTCCTGGGTTGTCTGCCCCTGGTATGTCTGGTCCCTTTTTGTTAAACCCACTCCTCTCCGGCACTGCTGCCTCTCTCAGCCCCTGCGCAGCTGCTGCGTCTCCCCCAAGGGCCACCCACTGGCTGGGCCAGAAGGGTCTCCCATCACGGGCTGGATGCCGACTTCAGAAGGCAAGCGGGCATGGGGGACCACCGGGAAGGCCGCGTGGAAGGTTAGGGGCAAGCGACTGGGGGACCGATTTGGGGGCGTGGCCAGCCAGACATCGCTATCGGTTCAGCGAACCAGGCAACATGTCCGCTACCGGTACTCCCGAACCGGTCCAAACTGGTAGCATTTCACCCCTGCTTAAAATGTCAGGAAACAATTGAAAACAAACTAAAATAAGTCCAAGCAAACCAAGGTAAAAATAACAGAAATAAGATTTTCGAAGAGATGGCTAAAACTCCAAGTCTAGCTAAAATTTTCACCCAAACAATTCAGTTTTCAACATCCTAAAAACTACTATTTAAAGAGGGTACCAGCCCGATTTCCATGGGAAATTGAGATCTTTCTAAGTTAAAAGAAAAAAAAAAGGCAAGGAAGCTGGGTGAAATTGACAAGACCCAAAGGTACCTTCTTTTCCAAAAAGATAACTGGATTTTCTTTGAAAACATTTCACGTCTCATTCAAGAAGCTTTTTCAGTTCTGACACTTCTTGGATGAGAAGTGCAACGTTTTCAAAGAAAAAAAAAAGAAAAAAGAAAAACAAGAAACCCCGGCTGCCTTTTGGAAAAAAAGCATATTTGGGACAACTATGACCTGGATGCCAACACTTGGAATATTGCATCCAGTTTTGGTCACCACAATGTAAAAAAATATGTTGAGACTCTAGAAAGAGTGCAGAGAAAAGCAACAAAAATGATTAGGGGACTGGAGGATAAAATATATGAAGAACGGTTGCAGGAATTGGGTAGGTCTAGTTTAATGAAAAGAAGGAGTAGGGTTGACATGATAACAGTGTTCTGATATCTATGGGGATGCCACAAAGAAGAGGGAGTCAAGCTATTCTCCAAAGCACCTGAGGGCAGGGGTGGGTTCCGGATTCAGGTACTGCCGGTTCGCTCAGGGACGCGTCGTGCGGGCGCACACGTGTTGCGCACGCGTGCTACATGCGCCGCATGCACAGTACTTAAAAAAAGCTTCTGCGCATGTGCAGAAGCAAAAAACAAGATGGCGGCGCCTATGGCGGCGCCGAGAGAACTGGCTTGGGGGCGTGGCTGGCCTGGGTTGCTGCCAGTTCCAGCGACCCATGCCGCCACGTTACTAACGGTTCTATAGAGCTGGTCCGAACCGGTAGGAACCCACCTCTGACCTGAAGGCAGAGCAAGAAGCAACGGATGGAAACTAATCAAGGAGAGAAACAACCTAGAACTAAGAAGAAGTTTCCTGACAGTTAGAACAGTTAATCCAGAGGTGGGTTCCTACCGGTTCGGACCGGCTCTATAGAACCGTTAGTAATGTGGCGGCCTGGGTCGCTGGAACTGGCAGCGACCCAGGCCTGCCACGCCCCTGAGCCGGTTCTCTCGGCGGCACCATAGGCACCGCCATCTTGTTTTTAAATATTATGCATGCACGCCCGCACCCGCGCGGTGCGTCCCTGAGCGAACCGGCAGTACCTGAATCCGGAACCCACCCCTGAGTTAATCCATGAAACAACTCCCTCCACCACAGGCGCTCCCGACACAAGTGATGATAAGCTGGTCACACCCACCCCGGCCACACCCACCGTGGCCCCCCCAAAGTCAAACACAACCTTGATGTGGCCCTCAATGAAATCGAGTTTGAACCCCTGCTCTAGAAAGAGTGCAGAGAAGAGCAACAAAGATGATTAGGGGACTGGGGGCTAAAACATATAAAGAACGGTTGCAGGAGGTAGGTCTAGTTTAATGAAAAGAAGGACTAGGGGAGACATGATAGCAGTCTTCCAATATCTCAGGGGTTGCCACAAAGAAGAGGGAGTCAAGCTATTCTCCAAAGCACCTGAGGGTAGGACAAGAAGCAATGGGTGGAAACTAATCAAGGAGAGAAGCAACCTAGAACTAAGGAGAAATTTCCTGACAGTAGAACAATGAATCAGTGGAACAGTTTGCCTCCAGAAGTTGTGAATGCTCCAACACTGGAAGTTTTTAAGAAGAGATTGGACAGCCATTTGTCTGAAATGGCATGGGGTTTCCTGCCTGAGCAGGGGGGTGGACTAGAAGACCACCAAGGTCCCTTCCAACTCTGTTATTCTATATTCTATGATTGAGAATCTCCCTAAAAATTCTGTCAATGTCCCTTTTCCAGTATTTGGTAAGCCACCATCCCCATTTTTCAAAGAGGGAACCCAATCACTATCTGAGTTCAAAAGGGTTTAGAGGAACCGGGAGAAGGAAATGGTGTAATTGTGAAAGTCCCCACGTCGGCACCCTACATGTGTTGCTGCTACCAGAACTGATCCTAAAGATGCTTTTCCAAAAGGCAACCGGACTTTCTCGTTTTATTTCTTTGAAAACGTTTCGCTTCTCATCCAAGAAGCTTCTTTGGTTCTAACTTCAGTTAGAAGCAAAACGTTTTCAAAGGGGAAAAAAACTCAAGAAACTTCATTTGCCTTTTGGAAAAAAACACCTTTGGGACAACCATGACCTGGATGATTGAGAATCTCTGTAGACACTCAAGTGTAAACTATACAAAGGAAGGGGTCTGGTGGAACAGATGGATGCACAGGAAATTAAACCAGGTTTAAATCTATCAATCTACCAAGAGCCAAGGTGGCGCAGTGGTTAGAGTGCAGCACTGCAGGCTACTTCAGTTGACTGCTAGCTGCAGTTCGGCGGTTCAAATCTCACCGGCTCAAGATTGACTCAGCCTTCCATCCTTCCGAGGTGGGTAAAATGAGGACCCAGATTGTTGGGGGCAATATGCTGACTCTGTGAACCGCTTAGAGAGGGCTGTAAAGCACTATGAAGCGGTATATAAGTCTAACTGCTATTGCTATTGCTAAGCTGCCTTTAACATATTAACAGAGTTGGTTCTTGGATGAGATGTTTTCACAGGTTGAATCTCTCCTTGGTCAGTTTCCATCTGTTATTCCTTGTCTGGCTTTCTGGTGCCTTGGAAAATAGCTTGACCCCCCCTCCTCTCTATGGCAGCCCCTCAAATATTGGAACCCTGCTATCATGTCTCCCCTGGTCCTTCTCTTCACTAGACTAGCCATGCCCAGTTCCTGTAACCGTTCTTCATATGTTTTAGTCTCCAGTCCCCTAATCATCTTGGTTGCTCTTCTCTGCACTTTTTCTAGAGTCTCTACATCTTTTTTGTAGTGTGGTGACCAAAACTGGATACAGTACTCTAGGTGTGGTCTAACTAGGGCTTTGTAGAGTGGTATTAGTACCTCCCTAGATCTAGTCAGCCTAGATCTAGTCAGCCCTGGCAGCCATCTTTTTCTTTGGATCTTCAGGGCTGCCACATTTAATGCTGTGGGAAACTGGGAGGGGGGATTGAATGGAGTTGCTGGGTTATCTAGCCATAATAACATTCCTTTCTCCGAGAGTCAAGGTCACTCTGCCCTGCACCTGGAGTGGCGTGACTGGGAGGCATCTCCAGTTGGGACGGTGCATTGATTGGACCATGTGATGGACATGTGGGTGCAGGGGAAACGGACTTGAACTTTCTTTTGGGTGGGGAAAACCCAGAAGCTTTCAGATTCGGGTTTTCCCAGATGTGCCAATATGACATCTCTAATAAAGTGGAACTTCGAGGAACTTCTAGCCTCGGAGTCTTCTTTAGATGGGGGTGTTACTTGGAACCCTGACACCGTGTTCTTTATTTGACCTGATTATGTGCTGGAATCTCTATAAATATTTCTGGTTACTCCTTAACGTCTTTGAGGCCAACTGAGGGGAACTGGCCATTGATTGAAAGACCACAACTGAAGTACCTTTGGGACAACCATGACCTGGATGATTGAGAATCTCCATAGATGTTTGCAGAACTGATCCCGTGTGAAGCTCCTCAGCTTGGAAACATTGGTTGATGGTAACTCTCTACTGCCCACATCTTCTATTGCAGTGGTTCTCAACCTTTCTAATGCTGCGACACCCCCCTGCCGCCGCGACCCCCCCACGGTGACCCCCTCCCTGCCTCCTCCCCGCGCGGGATGAGGTGACAAAGGGGGCATGGCACCAGGGGTGAAATGGTCCCAGTTCGGGCTTGCCTGCGGGTTGCCGAACAGCCGATAGCAACGGAAGCGGGAGACTTCGCCCAGACGCCGCCATTTGGGTTCTTTTACCCTCTGCGCATGCGCAAAGCGTTCTGCGCATGCGCAGAGGGTAAAAGAACCCAAATGGCGGCGTCCGGGCGGGTGGGCGAAGTCTCCCGCTTCTGTAGCTACCGGCTGTCCGGCGACCCGCAGGCACGGCCGAACCGGGAACATTTCACCCCTGCAAGTGACGGTGGCACCAGGATGGCGGGCTAATGTGCGCGGCGACCCCTGTGAAATGGTCGTTCGACCCCCAAAGGGGTCGCGACCCACAGGTTGAGAACCGCTGTTCTACTGCAAAAGAAAATTATTTGACTTCTGTTCTTTGGATTTTAAAGCATCTTATTGCAGGGTTGAATTCTGTTCTTAGAAACACTTCAGTCTTCTCAGCGCTATTAAATTTAGCAAAACATGAAGACAATACTCTTCCAGTATTTCTCTTTTAGTGTGGCCTCAAGCTGCTTCGAGGAAGATTGAAAACTCTTAGAGAGTTTGGTGTTCGAATCTAATCCAGAGAGGAGAGGATTTTTTTTCCTCATTCTCTCTCTCTCTCTCTCTCTCTCTCTCTCTCTCTCTCTCTCTCTCTCTCTCTCTCTCTCTCTCTCTCTCTCTTCCTACAAACCTAAAAATACACCTCCTCCTCCCCCAAAATTGAATTTCTACAAGCAACCATTTTTCCTCCCCGGGGTTGTCACAGTAATATTGAAGTTATTATCCTAGCACGAATGAAACTTAAGTTTGCCAATTTCCAACATGTGTTTTGAGAAGATTGCAAGAGCTGTGCATCTGAGGCTGAAAAGTTTAATAGGACCAAAAAGAAAAAAGAAAAAAGAAAAAGAGGTCTTTTATGGTGTGGGGTGAGGTTTTGGTGTCACAAGTAAAGGAACATTAATAGGAATCTAAGAGAGCAGGGGCCTAAAATAAATTTAAATAAATAATAACCCACCTCAAAGAAGTGTTAGGAAGAAGCAGGGAAACCAACAATGCAGAACTTCAGCCAAATTCCCAAATTCAATATGTTTATAGACCAGGGTTTCTTCTAAAGACAAGGAAATGGAAGTTTTCCAGCTCTGTAACCTTTCAACATGAAATATTTCTCATGCAATGATCTCAGACTTTATACTGGGAATGCTGACTACTTTTGTTCCTTGTCCAAATGTTAGATTAAGTCGTTTCAAAATAAGAGAATAACAGAGTTGGAAGGGATCTTGGAGGTCTTCTAGTCCAACCCCCTACTCTGGCAATAAACCCCGTACCATTGCAGACAAATGCTTGTCCAATCTCTTCTTTAAAACTTCCAGTGTTGGAGCACCCACAACTTCTGGAGGCAAGCTGTTCCACTGATTAATTGTTCTCACTGTCAGGAAATTTCTCCTTAGTTCTGGGTTGCTTCTTTCCTTAATTAGTTTCCACCCATTGCTTCTTGTCCTGCCTTTGGGTGCTTTGGGGAACAGGTTGACTCCCTCTTCTTTGTGGCAGCCCCTCAAATATTGGAGGACTTCTATCATGTCACCCCTACTCCTTCTTTTCATTGAACTAGTCATACCCAATTCTTGCAACCATTCTTCATATGCTTTAGCCTCCAGTCCCCTAATCAGTGGACTGCAACCGGTTTAACTAACACGGTTGCACACAGCATTCAAAATACAGCAATTTGAAGCTCAGCTGCTTACCTTCTAAGGCAGCCCTGGTAAGTAGAACAGCAGAGGCACGGAAATCAGCTGTGCCACGCGAATCAGCTGAGCCAGAAAGAAGGAAATATAGGACACGATAGGGCAGGAGCGGGTGGGCGGGGCCAGCTGATCGTCAGAACTACCGGTTTGCCCGAACTGGTCCGAACCGGCAGCAGCCCACCACTGACCCTAATCATCTTTGTTGCTCTTCTCTGCACTCTTTCTAGAGTCTCTACATCTTTTTTATAATACGGTGACCAAAACTGGATGCAATATTCCAAGTGTGGTCTTACTAAGGCCTTATAAAGTGATACTAACACTTCACGTGATCTTGATCCCATCCCTCTGTTAATGTAGCCTAGGACTGTGTGGGCTTTTTTGGCCAAAAACAAAAAAAAGTCCTTTGTGTTGGCTTTTTTGGCAAAAAAAAGTCTTTCACAGTCCTTTGTTGGCACAACAACAAAAGTTCCAGATTTCTTTTTTCAATGTCCTTGTCTGTTGAACCTCAAAGTAAAGTCTGTGGTTTGATTTTTATATCCATTTTGAGAATCAGCAGTATCAAAATATGAATCTTAAGACACCAGGCTAGAAACCCGGAGACTGTGAGTTCTAGTTCCACCTTAGCCACGAAAGCCAGCTGGGTGACTTTGGGCCAGTGACTCTCTCTCACCCCAACCCACCTCAAAGGGTTGTTGTTGTGAGAAAAATAGGAGGAGGAAGGTGTGTTGGATATGTTCTCCACCTTGAGTTCTTTGTAAAAGCAATAAAGGCAGGATGCAAATAAATAAAATAATAATAATGTTACCCCAGTATTTCTTTGCATTGTCACAAGTCCACCAAAGATGGTAGAAAGCTATTTGTAAAGCTTATTTAGGCAAAATAAGGGGTGAGGCAACTTTTAAGATGTCCAAGGGAAAACATCTCAAACCGCTCATCTGCGATTTGAAAGTAACTCTCAAGTGAACTTCAGACCTGAATCATAAAACGATAAATCTGATAGTGTTAGTAAGTCCTACTAAGCAACGGATGGAAACCTATCAAGGAGAGATTCAACCTTAGAACTAAGGAGGAATTTCTTGACAGTGAGAACAATTAATCAGAGGAACGACTTGTCTTCAGAAGTTGTGGGTGCTCCATCACTGGAGGTTTTTAAGAAGAGATTGGACAACCATTTGTCTGAAATGTTATAGGGTTTCCTGCCTGAGCAGGGGGTTGGACTAGAAGACCTCCAAGGTCCTTTCCGACTCTGTTATTGTGAACGCTTCCCAATCCTCCCAGGAAAATTTGCTCATTCGAGGAAGTTTTGTGCAAATCGTACACATCTTTGTTTTGAAAGAGGTAATATTCCAAAGCCGTTTGAAGACACAATCCATCTGTTTATATAACACTTTTCGGAAATAGTTGGGCTCCTAAATTAACTTGTCTGGTACATTGTCATGGTCGGTTGCCACAGTAACAGCAGGACCAGCTATGTCCTCTATCTTCTTAGAAATTAACTGATGAAATTTCTTTTTTGTTTTACATATTTCTGGTGGACTGCATGGAGATTTTTATCCACCTGCCAAACTTTGAGTAGGCGGAAAGCTAATTTTAAAAAGGAAAGTTTTTATCTGCACCCACAAGAATTTGTTTCTTATCGGTTTGGATTTTGATGTCATATTTTATTGCATGTTGAATACTAAATTATCATTTCCAGACATATCGGATAAGCCCCACATTCACTTACTTTGACAGGGGTTGACTAGAAGACCTTCAGGGCCCCTTCCCACCCTTTGATTCTTTGACTGAAGCAAGGTTGCAGACTAATTGCTGTGCTGAGGATTTCATTTTATATTTATTGATGTATTTTTATATCCCACATTTATAATTTTTAAAAAAACACCTGAAGGCAACAAATATATCTAATACACCTACCTTCTATTTTCTCCACAACAACAACCCTGTGAGGTGGGTTCAGCTGAGAGGGAGTGACTGACCCAAAGTCACCCAGCATGCTTTTATGCCTGAGGCAGGACTAGAACTCACAGGTGCCTGGTGATTGGCTCAAAGTCGCCGAGACAGCTTTGATGCTTAAGGTGGGACTAGAACTCACTGTCTCCTGGTAATTGGCCCAAAGTCACTCAACTAGTTTTCATACTTGGGGCAGAACTAGAATTCACAGTCTCCTGTGATTGGCCCAAAGTTATCCAGCCAGCTTTCATACTTAAGGCGGGACTAGAACTCACCGTCTCCTGGTGATTGGCCCAAAGTCACCCAGCCAACTTTCTTGACTAAGGAGGGACTAGAATTCACCGTCTCCTGGTGAATGGCCCAAAATCACCTAGCCGGATTTCATGCCTAAGGCCAAAATATTTTTCAGTGTTTTTCAATCATTATTTGTTAGTAGAAAGACTCTTTAAAAATAATTAAAATTCAGGAATGTTAGCCTGGAAAGCCTTAGCAGGATTGTCTGTCAATAAGATGATAGCCACATCACTCTAAAGCTGAACTTCAAATGGCAATTTGTTAAAATCACCACTGTCCACTGTCACATCTAATCACAAACTAAACTAAGAATATCCATCAGTTGCAAAAAAAAAAAAAAAAAAAAAAAAAAAAAAAAAAAAAAAAAAACAATTAAAAAAAAAAAAAAAAAAAAAAAAGCAGAGGAACGTCTTTTAAACTGCTACCCTCCATCTTTCTGTCTATATGTGAATTGCAAGTGACCTCTTGACCTCAGTTGACTGTCCTTTGAGTGGCTTTTCCTGATTCCCAGGAGAGAGAGAGAGAGAGAGAGAGAGAGAGAGAGAGAGAGAGAGAGAGAGAGAGAGAGAGAGAGAGAGAGAGAGAGAGAGAGAGAGAGAGAGAGAGAGAGAGAGAAGAAAGATCAATAGGAAGAAATTCTGTGGACATCCAGTCGATAAAGGCTGATAGATCCATTCCTCCCTTGGGCAAGATAGGGAGTTGTGAAGAATGACAGCTGAGACAAAATGGAGAGAGGGGGGAGGGAGGGGGAGAGAGAGAGGGAGAGGGAGAAAGAGAATCCCCATGGTAAAAAAATGAAGCTGAGACAGAAAGAGAGAGAGACAGAGAGACAGAAAGAGAGACAGAAAGAGAAAGAGAGAGAGAGACAGAAAGAGAGAGAGACAGAGAGACAGAGAGACAGAGAGAGAGAGAGAGACAGAGAGACAGAAAGAGAGACAGAAAGAGAAAGAGACAGAGACAGAGATAGAGACACAGAAAGAGAGAGAGAGAGAAAGAGAAAGAGAGACAGAAAGAGAGAGAGACAGAGAGACAGAAAGAGAGACAGAGACAGAGACAGACAGACAGACAGAGAGAGAGACAGACAGAGAGAGGGATGTGTGTGTTGCACCTGATATATACCATCATTAGAGAAATCTTTTGATTGTACCGTCGGTCCATCAGTGTTTTGAAAAATGCTGTGGAGAATTCAGAAAAAGGGAGATGAGAATTTAAGCAATGCCATCAACTGTAAAAGTAGGGCTGTTTGTTTAAAATCTACCCCACACCCCACTTTTTCCCTTGTCTCCCAGGAGCAGGAAAATACCAGCCATTTACAGGTAGTCCTTGACTTACAATTCATTTAGTGACCATTCGAATTGACGCCACGGGAAAAAAAAGTGACTTAGGACCACTTTTCCCGTTTACGACTGTTGCAGCATCCCCATGGTCACGTGATCAAAATTCGGTTGCTTTGCAACTGACTCATACTTGCAACGGTTGCAGTGACCAGCTTTTGCCACCTCGTGAGAAGCAAAGTCTACCTGTACTTTGTTGGCTTCCATTTTCCAAATAAATGAGAATAGCATTTGACAAATTGATTCGCCATAGCAATAGCAATAGCACTTAGACTTATATACCGCTTCACAGTGCTTCACAGCTCTCTCTAAGCGGTTTACAGAGTCAGCCTCTTGCCCCCAACAATCTGGGTCCTCATTTTACCCACCTCGGAAGGATGGAAGGCTGAGTCAACCTTGAGTTGGTCAGGATCGAACTGCTAGCAGTCTGCAGATGTGAAGCAATAGCACTTAGACTTATATACCACTTCACAGTGCTTTACAGCCCTCCCTAAGCGATTCACAGAGTCAGCCTATTGCCCCCAACAATCTGGGTCCTCATTTTACCCACCTCGGAAGGATGGAAGGCTGAGTCAACCTTGAGCCGGTGAGATTTGAACCGCTGAACTGCAACTAGCAGTCAGCTGAAGTAGCCTGCAGTGCTGCACTCTAACCACTGCGCCACCTCGGCTCTCTAGGGGGTCATCTCTCTAGGGAGTCATCTCTTCTAACCATCACAAACTGAAGCAATAGTTCCTTTCTCGGTTTCTCCCCCCCCCACACTGATAGGCCAACAATTTATCTGGCTTATTACCTTTCTTGAAACACATAACAAAATCTTCTTCTGACAAGTCTCGTGTACTTCCCAAAGATCTACATTAGCTAATTATAAATCATCTTAATCTCTTATTCTATATGCCTTTCATACAGATAGACACCAGATGGTGCACTTAGCTTAATATTGATATTATGATAGAAACACTAATAATAATAATCTGTAGAGATTCTCAGTCATCCAGGTCATGGTTGTCCCAAAGGTGCTTTTTTTCAGGAGGCAACTGGACTTTCTTGTTGTTCTTTTTTGAAGACGTTTCGCTTCTCATCCAAGAAGCTTCTTCAGCTCTGACTGGATAGTGGGGGAATGGAAGGATTTATATTACTTGCAGACAGCTGGTCATTTGCATCCTTTTAGAGGATCGTTGAAGCACTTGGAGGTTTGTCTGTGATCTCAGGGTCACCTGAGTGGTGCAAATGGTTCTTGTAGTCTGCAACTTTTTTCCTCTGGAAATCCATTCCTACTCCCACACCATTCCAAGGGGGTTCATCCCAAATTGTATAGCTAAAAGTCTGTAGAGATTCTCAGTCATCCAGGTCATGGTTGTCCCAAAGGTGCTTTTTCAGGAGGCAATTCTTGTTTTTTCTTTTGAAGACGTTTCGCTTCTCATCCAAGAAGCTTCTTCAGCTCTGACAGGTGAGTGTTCCATTGCCCACTATCCTGTCAGAGCTGAAGAAGCTTCTTGGATGAGAAGCGAAATGTCTTCAAAAAAAAACAAACAAACAAGAAAGTCCAGTTGCCTCCTGAAAAAGCACCTTTGGGACTAATAATAATAATAATGGAATCCACAGAGATGGTAGGTTTTAGGCACTACAGTGGTACCTCGGTACTCATCGTTAATTGGTGCTGGGAGTTGCAATGAGTATCAAAAACAATGAGTAGCAAACACATTTTCCCCATAAGGAATAAGGTAGTGAGTCACAAGGCAGCTGACACCAAGAACTTCTAGATTGTGTGTTGAGTACCAAACAAACAATGAGTACCGGGACAAAATTTTCACGTCAAAATGAGTTGAGTACCAAATTCGATGAGTTTCAAAGCAGTTGAGTACCAAGGTACCACTGTACTAAGGAAATGTGGTATCAGATCTAAAATGAGTTATTCATTCAAAGGAAACAAAAAAAAATGTTATTTTTAAAGAGTGGTGCTCACCATCTAGGACCGCCTGTGCAAAATTAGCTGCATCTGATTTTTTTTAAAAAAATCACGAAAACGGAGATTATGGCTAATGAAAAGATGAAAAAGGTAGGATCTATGCAGTTGAATCTTCCTTTATTACAAAGCAGCTGTGAACGGCGAGCAAAAGGAATGTCCTTGGAATACTGCATCCAGTTTTGGTCACCACGATGTAAGAAAGATGTTGAGACTCTAGAAAGAGTGCAGAGAAGAGCAGCTAAGATGAGTAGGGGACTGGAGGCTAAAACATATGAAGAAAGAACAGTTGCAGAAATTGGGTCTGGCTAATTCAATGAAAGGAAGGACTAGGGGTGACATGATAGCAGTCTTCCAATATTCGAGGGGCAGCCACAAGGGGGTCCACCTAGTCTCCAAAGCACCTGAAGGCAAGACAAGAAGCAACGAATGGAAACTAATCAAGAAGAGAAGCAACTTAGAAGTAAGGAGGAATTTCCTGACAGTTAGAACAATTAATCAGTGAAACAACTTACTTCCAGAAGTTGCGGGCGCTCCAACACTGGTGGTTTTAAAGAAGATATTGGACAACCATTTGTCTGAAATGCTGTAGGGTCTCCTGCCTGAGCAGGGGGTTGGACTAGAAGACCTCCAAGGTCCCTTCCAACTCTGTTATTCTGTTAATTTTGCTTTTCTCAAGCATTAAGCGCACCAGCGTGCCTACCGTCCCTGTCCTACTGTCCTATTGTCTTCATCTATCTGTATTCACTTTGATTATGTTTATACCTATACCTGCTATCTTGTACATGTTTGACAAATAAATAAATAAAATAAATAAATAAATTAAAATCGACTTCTTGGGCTATAATGGACTTCCATGCCATCTGGTGGTTGCCATGTTCAACTTCATGGAATATCCTAACCGCAGCCTTATTCTAATCTAGGGAGATAACAAGACCTGAAGACAAAGCAAATAAATAAACAAACTCCAGTGTTATAATTGAATGTCATAAAAATGAAAGAAAAGCAGAGAGGTACCAGAAGTGAAAAATGATTGCCATCCAACCAGCAAATAAAAGAGGTGTGACCAAAGAAGTGGCATTTTTTAAAAAAAAAATAACAAAATCGAATGACATAACAAGGCAACCCTTTTTATTCATTCCATGTTTGAAAGAAATGAACATAGAATAATGGGATTGGAAGGGACCTTGGAGGTCTTCTAGTCCAACCTCCTCAAGCAGAAGACCCTGTACCAGGGACATCCAAACTTAGCCCCTTTAAGACTTGTGGACTTCAACTTCCAGAATTCCACAGCCAGCCAGGGGAATTCTGGAAGTTGATGTCCACAAGTTTTAAAGGGGCCAAGGTGGGAGAACCTAACCCTTATACCATTCTGGACAAATAATTGTCCAGTCTCTTCTTAAAAACCTCCAGTTTTGTCTCCCAGATGAAAACAAGGTTTAAAATCATGACAAAGCAATAAATAGCAAATATAGTTTCTGAGATTAAACTATATAACGGAATCAGTATAACCATGATATAGGATCAACCCTACATGCAGGGCCTGCCTTTTATTAAATTTTATTTAAGAGGAGGGGGAGGAGGAGGAAGGGGAGGAGGAGGAGGAGGGATTCCACATATTTTTTTTTCAAATCTGCAAATCAAAAATTTCAACCAAAATTTCAACCAAAATTTCTCAATACAACTTTAACAAATTGAGTATTAAATAACCAAATAATTTAGTTAAGCATTGAATGATTATCAATTGAACAATTAATAAATCAGGCACTAATTAACTGTAAATTGATTATATTATTATATTATATTTTTATTGATTTGATATTTTTCTATTGGTTAGATTGATCACTTGATTGGTTAGGTAATATTAATTAACTAAGCATTGATTAATTAATTAAATTAATTATTATTTGATTGGTTATTTGATTGGTTAGGTACTATAAACTAATCACACTTTGGTTAATTAATTTGTTAGACTGATATTAATTAATTAATTTGTCAGATACTATTTGATTATTGACCATGCCAAGCAAAAACTCAAAAAAATCCACAATCAAACACCCACAAAGTGAAGATACCTCTACAATCGATGACAAATGCTTTTGGTTAATTAATTTGTTAGACTGATTGATTATTGATATTAATTAATTAATTTGTCAGACACTATTTGATTATTGACCATGCCAAGCAAAAACTCAAAAAAATCCACAATCAAACACCCACAAAATGAAGATACCTCTACAAACAATGACAAATGCTATAAATGCAATAAAACCATCAAAGAGGATGAGGAATTCAAAAAATGCCGCATATGCACAAAGTATGCCCACCACACCTGCCTGGAAATAAACAAACATGTAGCCAATTTCCTACAAGCATCTTCCACATTTCCTTATTTCTGTCCACCATGTTTACCAATACTGGATAACCTAATTACCATGTCTGATAGATTCCAAACCTTAGAAACAACCATAAAAGCACAACAATCATATATCGACTCCATGGAAGCACGTTTAGAAGCACGCTTCACATCTTTGGATATAAAAATTACAGCACAGAAAAATGGAAACCCAAAT
>QLTV01000977.1:340274-359846 GCA_003457575.1 Thermophis baileyi
CATGTGCCCCCCACATGCGCCCCCCCAGAACCCCAAAATGCAATGCACACGTGGCCCGCACATGCGTCCCGACCCCACGCATGCGCACTCGGCCCCCTGCATGTGCCCCCCGCACTTGTGCGGCAGAGACCCGATGACCGGCTGGCCGGCGGGAGACGCGCACACATGAACTGGGCCGATGGCTCGCGTGCCCACAGAAAGGGCGCTGCATGCCACCTGTGGCACTCATGCCATAGGTTCGCCACCACGGCCCTATACCATTTCAGACAAATGACTGTCCAATCTCTTCTTGAAAACCTCCAGTGATGGAGCACCCACAACCTCTGGAGGCAAATTGTTTTATTGGTTGATAGTTCTTACTGTCAGGAAATTTCTCCTTACTTCTAGGTTGCTTCTCTCTTTTTTATTTCACTCGAATTACTCCCCAACTCATATGATGTGATCAGACTGGAGAAAACCTGAAGCTTTCCAAAAAATCAATACCTTTTATTTTTGTCTGTCCACTGAGAGGACAGTAAGCAAGACGTATTTCAACAAAAGAGGAGAACTTAATATAGAATAGAATAACAGAGTTGGAAGGGACCTTGGAGGTCTTCTAGTCCAACCCCCTGCTCAGACAGGAAACCCACCACCATTTCAGACAAATGGCTATCCAACATCTTCCTAAAAACTTCCAGTGTTGGAGCATTCACAACTTTTGGAGGCAAGTTGTTCCACTGATTAATTGTTCTAAGTGTCAGGAAATTTCTCCTTAGTTCTAAGTTGCTTCTCTCCTTGATTAGTTTCCATCCGTTGCTTCTTGTTCTACCCTCAGTGCTTTGGAGAATAGCTTGACTCCCTCTTCTTTGTGGCAAACCCATATATTATATCACAAATGAAGGCCAATATACATGTCCCAGGATAATGTTGCAGGATCCAATCTGGGTCGTTCACCAGGACTAGAGATTTAGCCTTCTAATCTTTCGGACGCGTGCTGGAGCCCATCCTTAGGGACCTTCTCTCTAACAGAATGGGTGCTTTGGGCTATTCTACCGGTATGTGTAGTATTTATGTGGTGCCTTGTTGTGTGTGACTATGTATTTATTTATTAGAATTTGTCAAACAAAAACAAGAACAAGAATAAAAGAAAAAAAATACAATGACAGGGACGATAGGCACCTTATTGCACTTATGCACCCCCCCACCCCCCAATTTCATTGAATTATTTGTTGATTGCAAGAAAGACAAGCGAGTGGTCAGACAAGGAGACCCGAACTTATTGGTAGCCTCACATTGCAACGAACAAGGACATACATTCAATTTTGCAGCTACTAAGATTGTTGGACGAGCAGGTACAAAAACAGCCAGGGAAATGATTGAAGCCTGGGAAACGGGCAGGAGTGCTGATTTACCACCAGCTTATCGGGTACTTAGGAGCCAAGGGATTGCAGCACAAGGAAACAACAGCCAACAACTTAATAGCTGGCCACCAACACCCCAATCTATATATATAAAAGCCAAATACCACTCACTCATCACGAAATCTCCAGAACTGTAAAGCCTACAAACTTGAAACTTGGCACGTATGTTCCTCTTGGCTTCTAGGTGCTTGCTAAGAAAGGATTTTTTTGAAATGACCATCAGATCATTAGTATTTCTTATACAGGATTATATTATATTAACACGCTCTGATGTTACCCCTTCGCTAAACCGGGCGTGGGTGTGGCCAGCGCGTGACTCATCCGGCCTGCGGGCTGGGAGTTTAGACATTCTACTCCCCCTCCCCACCTGAAAAGAACTCTGTTCCAACTGCCAGTTGCCTTATATTAACACGCTCTGATGCCAAGGAGTTACACATTCTACATAAATTTTCAAGCTTTAAGTGTCAATGTATCAAGGCCGTAACTACTCATTAATTTTCAAGCTTTAACTGTCAATTTATCAAGCCCGATCACATAGTTTCGTAGTGCAGCACGGGTATCCAGCTGCTAGTCAACAAATAAAAAGTCACACACAAATACTATGCATAGAAAAACCCAAAGCACACATTCTGGCAGAGAGAAGTTCCCTGAGGATGGCAGACAAAAACCTCTACTCTCGGTGACCAACCCAGGTTGAGCCCTGCTTAATATTAAATATCAAACGGGTCCTTCACATAGATTTGCAAGGCGCCTACCATGGTAATCTGGACTTAATCATGGGAAAGAAGTTACATAGACGGATAATGTTCTCCTTTGTGATCTAGATATTTCTGTGCCATTAAATGCAAAATCTCATTTGAAGGAGAAAGAGAGACCATGAAAAGAAGGAAAGACTTACATAAGAGCGAAGAGGCCTTAAAACGTATCCACCCTTGAGGATTGGAGATTCTTCCTGGCATCGGTGTGTTCTTTAACGAATCTATAACGAGTCCAAACTTCAAAGGCCCCAGATGCTTAAAATTAAGTCTCACACAGCTCAGGAATGTAATTTTCACTAAGGACACCCTTAAGCTTACAATCACGATGCGAAGGTAGAGTGGAAGAGCAACGATGAAGCATATTCCCTCGCTTCTCCAGGTCCTTTCCCTTGCAAACCTGCCCAGCTAATGTAACCAAGTTCCAAATTTTGTCATAGGCACAAAATTGGAAAAGTGCAGGTAGTCCTCGACTTATGACCACAATTGAGCCCAGAATTTCTGTTGCTAAGCGAGACATTTGTTAAGTGAGTTTTGCCCCCATTTTACGACTTTTCTTTCACAGTTGTTAAGTGAAAAGCTGCAGTTTCCTTTTCACATTTTCTTCCTCCCTCCCTCATTCCTTTTCCTTCCTTCCTTTCCTCCCTCCCTTCCTCTCCCTCCCTTTTCCTTCCTTCCCTCCCTCCCTTTCTTTTCCTTACTTCCTCCCTCCTTCTCCCTCCCTCTTTCTTTTCCTTCCTTCCTCCTTCCCACCTTTTTCTTCCTTTCCTCCGTCCCTTTCTCCCTCTTTATTTTTCTTCCTTCCCATCTTCCTTCCTTCTCTCTTCCCTCCCTCCCTCCCTTTCTTTTTCTTCCTATCTCTATCTTTCTTTCTCCCTCTCTATCTTTCTCTCTTTTTTCCTCCTTCCTTCCTTCCTTCCTTCATCTTTCTATCTTTCTCTCTCTCCCTCTTTCTTTTTCCCTCCCTCCCTCTCAATTATCTCCCCTTCCTTCCTTCCTTCCTTCCTTCCTTCCTTCCTTCCTTCCTTCCTTCCTTCCTTCCTTCCTTCCTTCCTTCCTTCCTCCTGCCCTCTTTCCTTGGCTCTTCTTATTTTTATGTTGTGCAGTTGCCCCATGTTACGACCTTTCTTTCTACAGTTGTTAAGTGAATCATTGCATTTGTTAAGTTAGTAACCCAGTTGTTAAGTGAATCTGGATTCCCATTTGACTTTGCTTGTCAGAAGGTCGCAAAAGATGATCATACGACTCTGGGACCCTGCAACCGTCATAAGTATGAGTCAGTTGCCAAGCCTCCAAATTTTGATCACGTGACCATGGGGATCATGGGGACCATGCTGCAACGGTCGTAAGGGTGAAAAATGCTCATAAGTCGCTTTTTTCAGTGCCGTTGTACATTCAAATGGCCATTAAAGGAACTGTTGTAAGTCGAGGACTTTCAGCTTTTCTGCTGCAAAGATATTGCACTGATTATAAAATTGTCCTTCCTCGCATCTTCTCCACTTCGAGACTAGATGAGTTCCAAATTCTGCCATCATAAGAAACTATATTGCTTCCTACTTAGTAGTAGGAACTATATTCCAACTGCTAGGAACAAACTGGGTGCATTTGAGAGGTAATTTTAGATAAACGAGGACGTTTCCAGAAGCTAACGAAGAACTGTTCCAATATTTAAATTAATCAGCAAATATGGTTGCAGGTAATCTTCAGCACCTAGGGAGAAGAAATGAGAGACGACATTTTTCAATTTAGCTAAACAGCCTTTTCATTATTTATTGGAATAGAATAAATGGACCAAGAATTATCAGGGAAATGGAAAAAAATATGGCTGAGCTACATGAATAGAAAGAGCCAGCTCAATGGACGTTGCACTACTGCACGTGTTTATGAGTTATATATATCCCCTCTCTTTTTTTGCTTCTTTTCTAATGTTTGTATTGCTTTTATTTTGTTAAAATTTTCTTTAATAAAAATATATTATTTTAAAAAAGAGGTACATGAATGGGGACTAGGATTTCCTACCTGGTAACTCTCAAGTGGTATATTAGTTTATTTTTATTTTATTTATTAGTTTATCAAACATGTACAAGATAGCAGGTATAAATTTGAACATGGACATGAACGAAGGAAATGAGTACGAATAAATGGGGACAGTAGGACAGGGACGGTAGGCACCCTGGTGCGCTTATGCACGCCCCCTTTATGGACCTCTTAGGAATGGGGTGAGGTCCACGGTAGACAGTTTGAGGTTGAAGCTGTGAGGGTTTGGGGATGTAACAACGGAGTCGGGTAGAGCATTCCAGGCGTTCACCACTCTGTTGCTGAAGTCGTATTTTTCGCAATCGAGTTTGGAGCGGTTTACCTTGAGTTTGTATCGATTGTTTGCCCGTGTATTATTGAGGTTGAAGCTGAAGAAATCGTTGACAGGTAAGACGTAGCAGACAATTTTGTGTACTACGCTTAGATCAGACCACAGGCGGCGCAGTTCCAGATTGCACAAGCCCAAAATTTCAAGCCTGGTGGCGTAAGGGATTCTATTGTGAGTAGAGGAGTGGAGTACTCTTCTCGTGATATACCTCTGGACCCGCTCAATCGTATTAATGTCCGATATACAGTGTGGATTCCAGGCAGACGAGCTGTATTCGAGAATTGGTCTGGCAAAGGTTTTGTATGCCCTAGTTAGCAATACAATGTTACCGGAGAAGAAGCTTCGCAAGATTAGGTTAACAATTCTTAATGCCTTTTTGGCAATGCTGTTACAGTGAGCTCTGGGGCTTAGATCGTTTGAGATGAGTATTGCTTTCCAATTGATTGTAAAGTTGCAATCCAATCCAATCATTGCAAAAAAAGGGGGGGTTTCCTTCTCAGAGTTGTCCTCTGTACATGTCCTCCAACTGGGGTCCCCAGTTCGAAACTGGGCCATGGGCGAAATGGACAAACGCCGGTGCAAAGCTCCGTTCGTGTCAATGGAGTTCCTGCCGCTCGCAGCGAGTGGAGCTTCACGTACATGGCACAAGCGACCTCCGTTCACTCACAGCTCCTTTGGCACGAGTGGGAGGTGCGTGCGCGTGCCACTCACACATCCTTCCCATCCCTGGGCCGGGCTGCCCAGCTGGAAAGGTTGGGGGACTGCTGTTCTACAAACACTTCATATTTCCCAAACTCTACTACTTTATTCTGCAGGTAGTCCTTGAGTTATGACTGCAATGGAGTCTGCCCAACTTGGTCATAACGTGTGACCATTATAAAACGGGTCAATCATGACCGAGCAACTGGATTCTATCTATCTATCTATCTATCTATCTATCTATCTATCTATCTATCTATCTATCTATCTATCTATCTATCTATCTATCTATCTATCTATCTATCTATCATCTATCTGTCTGTCTGTCTGTCTGTCTATCTATCATCTATCTATACTATCATCTATCATCTATCTATCTATTTATCTAGCATCTGTCTCTCTCTCTCTCTCTCTCTCTCTCCTATCATCTATCTATCATCTATCTATCTATCTATCTATCTATCTATCTATCTATCTATCTATCTATCTATCTATCTATCTATCTATCTATCCTATCATCTATCCTCTATCCTCTCTCTCTCTCTCTCATCTATTATCTATCTATCTATCATCTATCTATCTATCTATCTATCATCTATCTATCTATCTATCTATCTATCTATCTATCTATCTATCTATCTATCTATCTATCTATCTATCTATCATCTATCTATTATCATGTATTCATCATCTCTATCTATCCACCCATCCATCTATCTGTCGCTCACATTCATTACATTTCTAGCTATTAGAAACTCACTTTATTATTATTTTTTATGATGAATTTTTTATGGAAAATCAAGTTAACTTGGAGCTTTTGCTGGCACAGATACCAGAGAAAAAGTAACATTGCTATTTCCTACATATTTACTCAGTGGTCCCATTAACTCAAGCAAAGCTTATTTGCACGGATGCACAACTGTGTGATCTTTGAGTTGCTTTTCAACTACAGCTACCGATACCATAATCCCTTACTGTTGGTTATGCTAGTTAGGCCTTACGGGAATTGAAATTCCACTGTATATAAATGGCCAAGAAGCCACCCATCCCTGCAGCTTCTTTGCAGTTTAATTTGAGTTGTGTTTTAGTCTTTTTTAATTTTTTAAACCCATCAGTAGTTAGATGCATAATCTGTAAAGGGGCTGAGAGCTTTATGTGTCCATCTGTTTGTTTGTCTGCCAAGTGGATCACTTTTGGAATAAAATGAGCACAATGGCAACAAATTTGGCAAGAAGGCAGAAGCTGGCTAGGAAATGCAGAGCAAAACATTCCAGAAAAATTTCCCCTGTACATCCCTAAGGGCAGCAGGATGGGTCAGTAGTTAAAACGCTGGACTTGACAGCTGGAAAGCTGACAGCCAGCGTTCGAGAAACGAGTGCTGTGCGATGGGGTGAGCTCCCGTTATTTGCTCTAGCTCCTGCACCCCTAGCAGTTTAAAAAGCATGCACATGCGAGTAGATAAATAGGTACCATTTCGACAGGGAGGAAACAGCTCTCCACAACGTCATGCTAGCCACATGACGGTGGAAATGTCCTCTGACAGCGCTGGCTCATGACCTTGAATGGGAGATGAGTGCTGCTCTTTAGAGTCGGCAATGACTAGCAGAGTAAAATCCACGAGGATTCCTTTATTTTCCTTTATGTACCCCTATAAGAGGCACAGTGGGGAATGCTCTATTCTAAGTCTTCCTCTCTTGCCTCTCTTGGTGACATGACCCATAGCATTGTGTAGGCAGCCTGCCCTGTGCTTCCAAGTGTACACAGATCCACAAACATGCAGAGATGCAACATGAAAGGCAGAGGGAAAATGTTGCATTTGTTTGCCACCCATATCATCCCGAGGTCACTCTCTCTGGATTCTCTCTGGATTAAAGAGAGATCTTGAGACTACTCTCAGGAATTCTAGACAGATGATTTCTCTCTCTCTCTCTCTCTCTCTCTCTCTCTCTCTCTCTCTCTCGGGTCCATTTAGGACTTTTTCTCTCTTTCTCTCCCTCTCCCTCCCTCCCTCTCTCCCTCTCTCTCCCTCTCTCTCTGTGTGTGTGTGTGTGTGTGTGTGTGTGTGTGTGTGAGAGAGAGAGAGAGAGAGAGAGGACAGCAGAAATACAATATTTTTGCAGTTTCTCATGATGAGGTGGGAATTGCAGGTTCCACCATGTTCTGAGCCTTTAATGTAGTCTTTTTTTAAAAAACTCAAAAGTTCGACCTAGCATGTTTTTAATCACCATGGAGTTTAATTTTCTTATTACTTCTTCAAGATTAAAAAAAAAAAACATTCAGAACTGCAAGCTTTATGCTCGCCGGATAAATTCATCTTTAATCTGTTTAAAGAGAAACAAAACTACGTGCTTCCAGCTTTGTAAGATTTCATTATTTTGTAGTGTACAGCAAAAGGGTGACTACGGTGTTGATGGAAAGTTTACAAATGTGAAGAATGTGGATGAAATCGATTCTCAAAGAAGATGTGGATGCTAACTCAAACTATCCTTTGCTGTGGAAAACCATTTCTGGGTTGATAAATTACTAATAAGAAGGCTTTGAAGGTTAACCACTAGAAATCGTCTGATGGTTACATCAAAAGGAATTTATGATCTGCAGACTCAAGAACTGTGGGAATTACTTCACCTTATCCTGCAACCAAAAAGTATTGAGAAAAATCAAGTTCTTTTGAACAAGATTGAAAAGGATATTAGAGAGGGCCCTAAAGGTATAACTTGCAAGAAAGAGAAAGAGAAAAGAAATATTTTGAAACAAGGTGAGCGGCAAATAAATTTAATATATATCTATATCTATATATCTATATATCTATATATATATCTATATATCTATATATCTATATATCTATCTATATATCTATATATCTATATATCTATATATCTATATATCTATATCTATATCTATATCTATATCTATATCTATATCTATATCTATATCTATATCTATATCTATATCTATATCTATATCATCTATCTATCTATCTATCTATCTATCTATCTATCTATCTATCTATCTATCTATCTATCTATCTATCTATCTATCTATCTATCTATCTATCTATCTATCTATCTATCTATAAATAAATAAATAAATCCATCCATCCATCCATCCATCCATCCATCCATCCATCCATCCATCCATCCATCCATCCATCCATCCATCCATCCATCCATCCATCCATCCATCCATGTAGATAGATATTGGGTTTAAAAATGGAGCTGGAGAATTACAGGTAGTCCTGTACAACAATTCATTTAGAACCCATTCAAAGTTACAACGGCACTGAAAGTAGTGACTTAGGACCGTTTTTCACACTTAGGACCGTTACATCACCCCACGGTCACATGATTAAAATTCAGACGCTTGGCAACTGGCATGTACTTATGACAGTTGCAGCGTCCCAGGGTCACGTGGTCCCCTTTTTGTGAACTTCTGTCAAGCAAAGTCAATGGGGGAAGCCAGATTCACTTAACAACCGCGTCACTAACTTAACAACTGTAGTGATTCACTTAACAACTGTGGCAAGAAAAGTCGTAAAATGGGGCAAATTCACTTAACAAATGTTTTGCTTAGCAACAGAAATGTTGGGCTCAATTATTGGTCATACTTTGAGGACTACCTCTAACTGTGAGAGTGGTAGGTCATAACTTTGACGATGGATTGTAAATCATTTTTTCGAGGGCCATTGTAACTTTTAACCATTTTAAACTTATCAAGGAGAGAACCAACCTAGAACTAAGGAGAAATTTCCTGACAATTAGAACAATTAACCAGTGGAACAGCTTGCCTCCAGAAATTGTGGATGCTCCAACACTGGAGATTTTTAAGAAGAGACTGGACAGCCACTTGTCTGAAATGGTATAGGGTCTCCTGCCTGAGCTGGGGGTTGGACTAGAACAGGGATTGGCAACCCGTGGCTCTGGAGCCGCAAGAGGCTCTTTGGGCCCTCTGCTGTGGCTCCCGGTCTCCCTAGATGGCCCCGCCCCTCGCCCTCCCCTCCCTCACCTGGCTTGAGAAGATAAGGGCAACGGCAGGAATGGAGAAGTGGCTGGGACTGATTCTCCGGCGCTAGTTGAGGAACGATCACCACCCCCGGCGGAGGCTTCCCTTCGGCGGGACTAGAACTCACCTTCTCCTGCTGATTGGCCCAAGCCTACCCAGCTGGCTTTCATGGCTAAGGCAGGACTAGAACTCACCAACTCCTGGTGATTGGCCCAAAGTCACCTAGTCAGCATTCCTGCCTAAGGAGGGACTAGAACTCACCATCTAGTCTATGGAGCCGAGGTGGCGCAGTGGTTAGAGTGCAGCACTGCAGGCTACTTCAGCTGACTGCTAGCTGCAGTTCGGCGGTTCAAATCTCACCGGCTCAAGGTTGACTCAGCCTTCCATCCTTCCGAGGTGGGTAAAATGAGGACCCAGATTGTTGGGGGCAATATGCTGACTCTGTGAACCGCTTAGAGAGGGCTGTAAAGCACTATGAAGTGGTATATAAGTCTAAGTGCTATTGCTATTGCTATTGCTATCTCCTGGTGTTTGGCCCAAACTCACCCCTCTGGCTTTCATGCCTATGCAGGACTTGAACTCACAATCTCTAGACCAGTGGTTCTCAACCTTTCTAATGCCGCGACCCCCCCACGACCCCCCCTGCCGCCGCGACCCCCTCCCCGCGCAGGATGAGTTGACAAAGGGGGCGTGGCACCAGGGGCGAAATGCTCCGGGTTCGGGCTTGCCTGCCGGTCGCCGGACAGCTGATAGCATCGGAAGCGGGAGACTTCACCCGGACGCCGCCATTTGGGTTCTTTTACCCTCTGCGCATGCGCAAAGCATTCTGCGCATGCGCAGAGGGTAGAAGAACCCAAATGGCGGCGTCCAGGCTACCAGGGACCGGGACCTTTTCACTCCTGCAGTGACGGTGGCACCAAAATGGCGGGCTAATGCGCGCGGCGACCCCTGTGAAATGGTCGTTCGACCCCCAAAGGGGTCGCGACCCACAGGTTGAGAACCGCTGCTCTAGACCAAATTAGCGCTCAATTTTGTATTACTCTTTACTACAGGTGGTCCTCGACTTAGGATTAAAATTGAGCCCAAAATTTCTACGGTTAGGTGAGACATTTGTTAAGTGAGTTTTGCCCCATTTCAGTGACATTTCTTGCCACAGTTGTTAAGTGAATCACTGCAATTGATTACTTAGTAACACGGTTGTTAAGCGAATCTGGCTTCCCCCATGGACTTTGCTTGACAGAAGGTCGCAAAAGGGGATCACGTGACCCCGGGACGCTGCAACCGTCATAAATATGAGTCAGTTTCCAAGCCTCTGAATTCTGATCACATGACTGTGGAGAAATGCTGCAACGGTTGTAAGTGTGAAAAATGGTCATAAGTCGCTTTTTTCAGTGCTGTGGTAACTTTGAACGGTCACTAAACAAACTGTTGTAAGTCGAGAACTACCAGTATAGTAAGTTTTTCCTACTATAGTGTGTTATTCATTTTATTCCCTGCCCTTCCCGAAGCCTCACTGGAGGTGATATTTAGAGAAATCAGCCCTATATGTACCAGAAATATACTATTAAAATATTTGCACGTATGGAGGAAAAGGCCTTTGCTACAATAAGTTTTTCTGTCTATTAAAATTTTATCTCCTTCTGATTTCCTATTTGGATAGGCTCGAACAGCAGGGGAGAATGTTATTAAATGGAAATGATTTGAAGTGTCAGCAGCTGCTAAATGCCAACTCTTAAAAAAAAAATGTAATAAAAGGTTTTATCCAAGATGGCATAGGGGAGATTATGGAACGTCCCCACAGGTTAAACTAAGATTGCTAATGAGATCTTTTTTTTCTTGCACGAACACCTCGCTTTTTAAGTTGCAAGCTTTTAAAAAGCAATGATAACAAGCGCTAGAAAGCAGCAGATGGGGCTATTCCATTTTATTTATTTAAAATATTTATATCCCGCCGCCCGGCAAAATATATCTCCCGCCCGCTATATTGTACAAGACTTTAAATACAATTCAGTTAAAAATTAGACAAGTAACATAAAACAAGAGAAGAAACAGTACCGTTTGTCTTCATAAACAATGCGGTGTTTCCATCACAATCCCAGAGTGAATTAAACTTAACAGGGGTGGGATTGAAAAAATTTAACAACCGGTTCTCTGCCCGGTTGCTGGGTGGGCGTGGCCATGGGCGTGGCCATGGCCACCCTCCTGCACCATGGCAGGTGTTATGTCCTCGAGTTACGACCGCGCGGCTGCTGCTCGTCTCTGATTGGCTCCGACTCGAGCAGCAGCCGGGCGGGAAGTTAGACACTCGGGATTGGCTAGCCGTTTGACAGCTCCAGTATAAAAGGAGCTGTCAAACCGCTTGCCTGCTGTTCCGTCTCTTGGTGCTGAATAAAGAAGCCTTGCACTTCTACCGTGTCTGACTCCCTCCTGTCAGCTGCCGCGCGCGCGAACTTAAGACTTGGCGACGAAGGTGGGATTCAGCGCCTGACGGAACGATCCGGTCTACCTTCAACAAGAGCGAGTCACTTGAGCTGAAGCACTTTCTGTCAAAGCCTCCAGCCAGGCGACGACAGGTCGCTGAAGGCTGAGGTAAACCGTCCTTTTCAGGATGACCTCATTGCCAGCTTTCGCTCCCTTCGAGCCAGCAACGGAAACCTGGGACGACTACTTGACCCGTTTCGAGTGCATTCTACGCGCAAATGACTTCACGGAGCTGTCAGGCACTCATAAGTTAGGCTATTTCCTTAGCTCCTGTGGCCATGACATGTTTGCCATGGCCAAAGCTCTGACAGCTCTGCAGCCAGTATACCTGGTTCCTTGGGACATGCTAATTGAAAAATTGAGGAACCATTACTCCCCAGCGCCATCCCGAGTCGCCAGACGCCACGCCTTCCGTCAGAGATTCCAAAAGGAAGGCGAATCCATTAACGACTACATGGCCGCCCTGAGAACAGCTGCTGTAAACTGCGAGTTCTCAGATCTTGATGACCTCCTATTAGACCCACATTCCTCCCTAGCTGTGAGCCCTGCAACTACAACCTCTTCCCCTGAGAAGTTTTTCGTGACTGTTCAGCTGGAAGGCCAACCCTGCAGGATGGAAGTGGACACAGGGTCCTCCAGATCCTTGCTCTCGTGGGCCACCATCAACCAGTTGCTCCCACATTTTGATAAAAAATGCCTCCAGCCATGCCCAGTCTCCCTTAGGGACTATCAGGGCAAATTGATCCCTATTGTGGGTTGTGGGTCTTTTACTGTCTCCCATGCAGGTTTCCGAGGGAGTCTTCCTCTCATCATTGTCAATGGCCAGCTGCCTTCTCTACTAGGCCTGGACTGGTTTTCCGCCCTGGGTCTGGCTATCACGGGCATCCATGCCACTACCGACAACGTTTTGGACCGCCTAGCTTCGGACTTCGCCGAGGTTTTCAGCCCGAGTCTGGGTAAATATACTGGCAGCCCTATTTCGTTTAATTTGGAGCCCCAGGTGGCCCCAATCCGTCTTAAACCCAGACGTGTCCCACTAGCATTACGGCCCAAGGTAGACAGCGAACTAGACAAACTTATAGCCCAGGGGGTTTTAGAGCCCATTGACCACTCCAAATGGGAAACCCCCATTGTGATCCCTCTAAAGTCAGACGGGCCCATCAGAATCTGCGCAGATTATAAGGCGACACTGAACAAGGCTTTACAGGCTAACCCGTACCCAGTCCCGGTAGTCCAACACCTCCTTCACTCTTTAGGCCAGGGGTCCATCTTCGCCAAACTGGATCTTGCTCAGGCCTACCAACAGCTCCCGGTGGACGAGGCCACGGCTATGGCCCAAACCATAGTTACCCACCGGGGCGCTTTCAAGTGCAAGCGCCTCCAGTTTGGTATAAGTGTGGCCCCTGGCCTCTTCCAGAGCCTTATGGAACGGCTGCTCCATGGGCTGCAGGGGGTGGTCCCATATTTTGACGATGTCCTTATTTCCGCCACTAACCAAGCCGAACTGGTAGCCAAATTACGGGCCGTCCTTCTCCGGTTCCGTGCGGCTGGCCTGCGGCTTAGGAAGGATAAGAGTCAACTTGGGGTCCCCTCAGTCGAATTCTTAGGCTTCTTAATTGATTCCAAAGGCATACGGCCCACACCTTCCAAAATTGAGGCCATCCAGAAGGCCCCTACGCAGTGGAAGTGCTCCGCATGCCCTCTACCACGTCTGAGGCCATAATTTCCAACCTGGAGACCCTTTTTGCCACCCATGGCTTGCCAGACACCTTGGTCACAGATAACGGGCCCCAATTCACCTCTGTGTCCTTTTAGGTGTTCCTGGCACACTTGGGGGTGCGCCATGCCACCACAGTGCCGGCACACCCCTCGGCTAATGGGCTGGCTGAAAGGGCTGTCCGTTCGGCCAAAGAGGCTTTGGGCCGCCTGGGTCACTCCAACTGACATGCCAGCTTAACCTCCTTCCTGTTGGCGCAGCATGCCACCCCCTGTCAGGCCACTGGTCTGTCTCCGGCTGAATTATTGATGGGCCGCCGCCTCCGCACTAGGCTGGACCGGCTGCACCCCGGTTACACGGCGACCCTACCGCCCTCCGCTCCTGCCAGCCAGCGACAATTCCGCCCGGGGGACCCTGTCTTTGCCCTCAACTTCGGAGCCGGCCTCAAGTGGGTGCCTGGGATTGTGGCCGAACTAACCGGGCCGTGCTCCTACAGGGTCCGCCTAGCCGATGGCCGACTCTGGCGGTGCCACCTGAATCAGCTGCGCCGCCGCCTTCCCACCGAGGACGCTGCTCCCGACCGAGAGACCCCGACTCTGGAGCCCGCTGCACCGATTCCCTCTCCGGCTGCCCCGCCGCTCTCTCCATCGTTGCTGCCTCTGGTTCCTACCTGTCCGGCCTCTCCGACGTCGCGTTCTCCCTCGAAGATGGCGGCGCCCATGTCTCCGGTGGTTCCGCAGAGCTGCAGTCCTTGCCCTCCTGCTTCTTCGGCTGACGGCCCCGTTCTGAGAAGATCTGGGCGGAGTCGGCGTCCGCCCACGTCGCATGTGCAAGCCAGGGGGTGAGGGGTGTTATGTCCTCGAGTTACGACCGCGCGGCTGCTGCTCGCCTCTGATTGGCTCCGACTCAAGCAGCAGCCGGGTGGGAAGTTAGATGCTCGGGATTGGCTAGCCGTTTGACAGCTTCAGTATAAAAGGAGCTGTCAAACCGCTTGCCTGCTGTTCCGTCTCTTGGTGCTGAATAAAGAAGCCTTGCACTTCTACCGTGTCTGACTCCCTCCTGTCAGCTGCCACGTGCGCGAACTTAACAGCAGGGGGGCGTTTTCGCCCTCCCCAGGCTCCAGAGGCTTTCCTCGAGTCTCTGGGAGGGCGAAAATGGCCTCCCCCGGGCTCCGGAGGCCCTCCAGAGGCCGAAATGGGCCCATTTCAGGACTTCCGATACTTCCGGTAGGCCCATTTTTTGCCCTCCCCAGGCTCCAGAGGCTTTCCTCGAGTCTCTGGGAGGGCGAAAATGGCCTCCCCCGGGCTCCGGAGGCCCTCCAGACGCCGGAAATGGGCCCATTTCCAGACTTCTGGTACTTCCAGTAGGCCCATTTTTTGCCCTCCCCAGGCTCCGGAGGCTTTCCTTGAGCCTCCGGAGGCCGGAAACAGGCCCGTTTCTGGACTTCCGGTACTTCCAGTAGGCCTATTTTTCGCCCTCCCAGAGCCTCCGTGCGGGCCCTGCACTTACTGTACCTGGCACCAAAACAGGCCATGTGGAGACTCCTGGGAGGGGAGGGGCGGGGTGGGCAGGGTCAGCCAGTCCTTGCAACTACCGGCTCAGCGAACCAGATGTAAAATTAACATCCGGTTCGCCCGAACCAGTTCGAACCGGCTGAATCCCACCCCTGATTATATCTACCTGGAGGGAAGCATGAAGTGGTCAGTACTCCTCAATATTTTCATAAACAATTTAGATGAGGGGATAGAAGGAGAACTCATCAATTTTGCAGAGGGCACTAAGCTGGGAGGAATAGCGAATACCCCGGAAGATAGGCTCAAGATCCAGAAGAATGTCCCAAACTGGACTTTGTTTTTCCTTGAAGACGTTTTGCTTCTCATCCAAGAAGCTTCTTCGGTTCTGACTGAATGGTGGGGGATGGAAGATTTATATTCCTTGCAGTCCTCTGGTCGTTAGCAGAGTAAAGACGACCCTTTTTCTGAAGAACTGAACTGAACTGAAGAAGCTTCTTGGATGAGAAGCGAAACGTCTTCCAAGAAAAACCAAGTCCAGTTGCCTTTTGAAAAAGCACCTTTCGGATAACCTTTGGATGACTGAGAATCTCCGTAGAGATCCAGAAGGATCTTGGCAGACTTGAACACTGGGCCCTATTCCTCAAAATGCAATTTGGGGGTGAGAAAAATAAGGCTTTACACTTAGGCAAGAATAAAAAACCAAACACATACAGTAGGTAGTACCAGGCTGAATAGCAACAACTGTGAAAGGCATCTAAAACCCCTAGTGCAGTGATGGCGAACCTTTTAGGCGCAGAGTGCCCAAACCGGAAGGCGCGTGTGTGCATGTGCATTCACGCGCACCCCAGAGCGCCGGAAACCCGACGACCAGCTGGCTGAGCTGGGGCAACAGCGCACGTGCCCACAGAGAGGGCTCTGCGCGCCACCTCTGGCACGCGTGCCATAGGTTCGCCATCACGGCCCTAGTGGATCCCCACAAGTATGAGCCAGCAGTGTGGTTGTATCAAGAGAGGGAGACCATCACAATAGTGTGTAGTGTTAGTACTACTTTACACCGTTGCCACAAATGGTTGACTTCCAACCCCTGTTGAATTCCATTGACTCTAATCTGGCGCCAATGTAATATTGAATTTTAGTTGGCCAGATTCTTGTTTACAAGCTTGAGCAATAAATAGCATTTAGCACTTGTTTGTATAAACAAGAGGCATAGAATCAAAATCATGTGAAGTATTTAGTACCACTTTATAAAGCCTTAGTAAGGCCACACCTGGAATACTGCATACAGTTTTGGTCACCACATTACAAAAAAGATGTTGAGACTTTGGAAGAAGTGCAGAGAAGAGCAACTAAGATGATTAAAGGCCTGGAGATTAAAACATATGAAGAACGGTTGCAGGATTTGGGTTTGGCTAGTCTAGAGAAAAGGAGGATTAGGGGTGACATGATAGCAGTCTTTCAGTATTTGAGGGGCTGCCACAAAGAAGAGGGAGGTCAATTTATTTTCCAGAGCACCTAAAGACAGGACAAGAAGCAACGGATGGGACCTTGGAGATCTTCTAGTCCAATCCCCTGCTCAAGCAGGAGAACCTATACCATTATACAAATGACTGTCCAGTCTCTTCTTAAAAACATCCAGTGATGGAACATCCACAACTTCTAAAGACAAGCTATTCCACTGGTTGATTGTCTTCACTGTTAGGAAGTTTCTCCTTAATCCCAGGTTGCTTCTCTTCTTGATTAGTTTCCATCCCTTGTTCCTTGTCCTGCCTTCAGGTGCTTTGGTAAATAAGTTGACTCTCTCTTCATTCTTGATCATTCATCCAACGATTTAACCTCTAGACCCCCTAATCATTTTGTTGCTCTTCTCTACACTCTTTCTGGAGTCTCAACATCATGGGGACCAAAATTAAATCCCATAAGTGTGGTCTTCTCAAGAATACGAGGAGGAGACAGCCCACCTTCTAGATTTATTTTATTCCATTGCAGTATTCAGAAGGGTAGAATGAGGTTGCATAACAATAAAATAGAGCACTTTGTTATAAAAGAATTACGACTGCTGATTGAGAGGCCCTTGGTGATTAGATGGAGGGTTAATGTTCTGTTACAAATATTATTAAAGATCCCTCCATGCTTTTTGTTTTTTGCTGGCTGGGAGATTAATTTCATGTCAATATTCTACACAGCCATGTGGTGTCACTCCAGCACAGATGATCAAACTTGAGAGGAACTGCATTCAACTATGTGTAAAAATCTGTAGAGATTCTCAATCATCCAGGTTCTGGTTGTCCCAAAGGTGCTTTTTCAGGAGGCAACTTGACTTTACCACAAAGACGAGGGGGGCAAATTATTTTCCAAAGCACCAGAAGGCAGGACAAGAAGCAATGGATGGAAACTAACCAAGGAGAAAAGCAACTTGGAATTAAGGAGAAACTTCCTAACAGTGAGAGCAATCAACCAATGGAACAGAAGTTGCCTTCAGAAGTTGTGGGTGCTCCATCACTGGAGGCTTTCAAAAAGAGACTGGACAACCATTTGTCTGAAATATAGGCTATATATAGGGTCTGTTTCTAGTCCAACCCCTGGTTTCCTGTTCGAACTGGGGGTTGGACTAGAAGACCTCTGTAGGAAGTTAGCACCCCACCCCACTCCTAGAAAAAAGAAATATTCTAGGAAATATTAAAAAGGCAGAATATTTTACTTCCCTGGATGAGAAATAGAGAAACATGTTTTTAGGCAGGAAGCAGACTCACTCTTAATAGCCTCCACCCTCCTCAATAGCCCACAGCAGATGTCAGCACTTAAGAGATAAAGAGATGGCTAGGTCTATTCATAAGCAAATACCCTCACCCAAGATCCAACAAAGGTAGGATTAGCCCTCAGCCATAATAGGAATTGCCCAAAACCTTCATCATTACATCATCACCCAGCAAGATTCAACCAAGACTCAAAAGACAACCTACAAAGTTACCCATGCATGGCCCCATGGGAGTCTGACAACCAATCAGAGTACATTTCTTACACAGGAACAGGAAGCTCCAAGGCGGGGCCCAAGAGAGGGTATAAATATATATATATATATATATATATCTCTTCCATGTGCTCATTTTGCCCAGGACCCAAAAAAACCATGTGGTCCTGTCCAATATTAAAACTATCCTTCCAAGCAGTCTCCATGTTTCCAGTGTCTTTTCTCCCTACTTGGAACTAAACCCAGATGGACATTTCTTCCAACACCTCCAAGGTAGCAATAGCAATAGCAATAGCAATAGCACGTAGACTTATATACCGCTTCATAGTGCTTTACAGCCCTCTCTAAGCGGTTCACAGAGTCAGCATATTGCCCCCAACAATCTGGGTCCTCATTTTACCCACCTCAGAAGGATGGAAGGCTGAGTCAACCTTGAGCCGGTGAGATTTGAACCGCCGAACTGCAGCTAGCAGTCAGCTGAAGTAGCCTGCAGTGCTGCACTCTAACCACTGCGCCACCTCGGCTCATATTTCACCCTCTGCGCATGCGCAGACCGCTTTGTGCATGCGCAGAGGGTTAAAAACAAGAAAATGGTGATGTCTGGGCGGGTGGAAGGAGCCTCGGACTCCCGCCGCTACCAGTTCTCCGAACCACTGGCGGCCACCGCTACCGGTACGCCTGGTCCGGGCCGAACCGGTAGCATTTCACCCCTGTGTAGATGTTTTGCTTTGAAGTCAACAAGAAAGATCCCACAAGGATCCAGGATCTCAGCTTAATCAAAGTGACAGAAACCTGGCCAATACAGGACCCAGATCAAAAAGCCAGCAAGTGAGGCCGCCTGGAGGTGTCTCATTGTGGTGCGAGCAGAGGTGGGTTCCTCCCTGTTCGAAACGGTTCACCCGAACCGGTAGTGACCCGCTGGTGATGTCACGATGATGTCACGGATCCGGTTCGGTCGGTGCCAGTCCGTGGACACCGCCAACTTTTTTTAAAAAAAAAATTTGAATTTTTTTGGGGGGGAATTTTTTCCAGGTTTTTTTTCTTCTGCGCATGCGAAGAAGTCGAGTTTCCAGCACTGCAAATGCGTCGCCATCTTGTTTTTGGCTTTTGGGGGGGGGGATTTTTTTTTTATTTTTTTTGCACTGCGCAAAAGGTGCGGCCACGCGGCACAGGAGGAAGAGAACCGGCAGCGAGGTAAGTTAGAACCCACCTCTGGGTGCGAGTCATAATTCCCACACCCAATTTTACAGCATCAGAGTGTGATGATGCAAATACAGCGAAGTCTCATTTATCTTCCCTGCTGTGACTCCCAGATAAGGATCTATTAATTCTTGAAGGTATCCCGCTTGGTTTGAAAGAACGAAATTCCGAAATTAAAGGAGTTGATTTTGTAAATACTGTACTTCATCACTCTGTACTTGATGCTGGGGTTGGGGATGGGTGAGAAAATTAAAAATACACCAGTTGTAATTTTCTGGGCTTGCTTTCTATATAGCATTTTTATATATCCCATAAACTGTCCAAAATCATAACACTAAGCAGAATAAAAACCATTATAATCAATCAACATACCACCCTAGAGTGGATTGGTACATCATCCTAAGCCATAACTCAAGTTTTACTCTACTACAAATGGTCTTCACAATACTTCATTTAGTGACCGTTTGAAGTTCT
>QLTV01000978.1:22985-36184 GCA_003457575.1 Thermophis baileyi
CTCTGTTGGAAATATAAAAAGGAAAGAGGCACTTATTACCATCTTTGGTGGACTTGTTTAAAAGCAAAAAAATATTGGAATAAGGTAGGAACCTGGCTGAAAGAAATAATAAAGGAAGACATTGACAGAAAACCAGAGTTATTTTTATTAGGAATAATCGATAAGAAGTATAAAAAGGAAATACAATATCTCATCATACATATCATTACAGCAGCAAGAATTATATACGCGCAATTTTGGAAGAGTGGGGAAACACCTAAAGACGAGCATATAATAAGAAAGATATTAGATTGTGCCGAAATGGACAAGCTAACAAAGCAAATAAAACAAAAAGAGGAAACTGAATATTACATAGTTTGGAACAAATTTTATGAATGGTTGAAAGAGAGAAAGAATAAGTAAAAAATGATGTATAATTGCTATTTCTGAATTAATTATGATAGAGCCCGTTCGTTTAAACTAACGTTGTATAGAAGATGTAACAATATTGTATATTATAATGTAAAAAAAGAAAGAAAGAAATAAGGAAAGAAGGATTGACCAAGTAAACAAATGGGAATGTAAATATATCTACTTATGGATAACATAAACACTGATACGATCTGATGAAAGCTTACTGTATATAGGGGGATAGAACACCCCTAATTGCTTGTTTTGTGTTTGTATTGTTGTGTGTTTTATTTTTATGTGTATTTAATAATAATAATAATAAAAAAAGAGAATAAATGAATTGTAATAACATGTAACTGTCCATAGCTCAGGAGAAGCATGATAGGAAACCACAGATAGGGTGTCAGGTTCCGATGCGATGAAAGACACCAAACTTAGAAGATGGTTAGAAAATGGTTTATTCACACCGGCACATACTGACACCCACAATCAATGAAAGGAGAATATTGTTGGAGCTACCGCTCCGTGCTCCCCACCACCTTATAAAGCAATCCAACCTCATTTAGCAATTAAGCCACCCCCACCCCCACACGCGCTCCCGGCAAGCCGCCCACGCAGTAAAGCAGTCTGTCCTACCACACCCCCACACGTGATCCCAGGCTCCGTGTTCCTGACAGCCAAGCAACAGTCAGGCCAATCAGAGCCTCACACACCCACTCCGGCTCCCAGCTGAGCTCAAAGTGGCCGTGGTCATCCACAAAGTCCAGCCAGAGGCGCCGGCCACTCATCCGGGCTCGCTGCGGCGAGGGTGCCTTATAGATGATCCGGGGAAGCCGCATTGAGCCCGGCAACGTCATCCGGAGGCGTCCGCCTCCCGGCCGGGCGCACCAAAGCAAAAGCACCTCTCAGCTGGCTCGCAGAGGTGTCAGCGGGGCAGGTGCCGAGAGGTCGGCCAACGCCAGGAGGCAGCAACGGGCCCAGTGGCAAGGTGGTCAGCCGATTCCATGAGGCAGCAGCAGGCCCGGTGGCAAGGTGGGTAGGTCAGGGAGGCGAGCAGCCGCTGCGGCCACCGTGCGCGCCGTGCTCTCTGCCACCCCGCCGTAGTGGCAGCCCAGGATGCCGGACGCGCCAGGGCTGACATGCGGCCCCCCTACCACGGAAACAGGACCTGGAACACAAAGATCACAGTGAGTTTGGTGTATATTGCCTTGATCATATTGATAAATTTCCCCCCAAATTCCATATATTTTAGTTGCAGTATCATGAATCACCAGTTTACATTGTCAAATGCTTTCTGTGCGTCTAGAAACATCAGCGTCATTTGTTTTTCCGGATGTGCTTCATAGTATTCCAATGTGTTCAAAATTATTCTCATGTTTTTAATTTGTCTATTCAGCAGGAAACCATTCTGGTCTGGATGTATACATTCATTCAGGAATCTCTTCAATCTTTCAGCTATTATTGATGTATAAATTTTATAGTCCACATTTAAAAGTGAGATGGGTCTATAGTTTTTAATCTGAGATAAGTCTGCATCTTCTTTTGGTATGAGGGTGATATTTGCTTCCATCCAGGATTTTGGTATTTTAGCTTTTAGTAAGACTTCATTGTAAACTTCCAGGAGTAATAGTCCCAGGGAATTTTGTAGTTGTTTATAGAATTCTGCTGGTAGGCCATCTGGTCCTGGAGTTTTATTATTCTTCTGTCTCTTAATTGCCTCTGTTAATTCAAACATTGTTATCCTTTCATTTAGTGTAGATCTTATTTCTTCAGGGACTTTAGGCAACCTGGCGTCTTCTAGATATCGTTTTATTTTATCCTCCGATAGTTCCTCTTGGTCATACAGATTTTCATAGTAGTTCTGAATTATTATTTTTTTGCTGTCATTTTGATGTTGTAGTATACCTTTCTCATCTATCAAGCTTTGTATCTGTTTTTTTTTCTTTTTCTTTTTTTAGTTTATATGCCAACCATATTCCTGGTTATCAGCATTTTCGAAAAAGTTTTGTTTTATACTCTTAATTTTACGTGCTAGTTCTTCTTTTTTGAGTAGGCTCAGTTTGTGTTTTATTATTTCCATTTGATTTTTGAGCTTCTTTTCTTGTGGTTTTTTCTGCAATTCCAGTTCTAATCTGTTGTACTCTCCCTCCCGTGTTTTTTGATGTTGCTTCTTTTCTTTATTTTTCCTTCCTATATAAGAAATAGCTAGTCCTTGGAAGTATGCCTTTACTGTGTCCCATACGTTTTGTAATGAGGTCTCTTCCTTTCTATTTTCTTTGAAGAAGAATGTCATTTCTTTTTCTATTGTTTGTATGAATTTCTTGTCTTTTAATATGGATTGATTCAACATCCAGCTCACTTTTTTCTTATATCCTTTCCATTTAATCCTGAATGAGTAAAAATAAAAAAAATGACCTAAACATCCAACATTAAACATAAAAAATCCACCCTGGCTGGATGCTGGAAAAAAAAAAAAGAAAACCTGATAAATTCTCCTCCCCTTACATAATGGGTCTGCAAATAGTTATAAACTTTCTCATCCTTATTTAACAAGAAAAATATATAAACAAATATTTCAGATGAGGAGGTCTCTATCTAATAATCAGATAGACCCAACATCTAATATATATAAAAAGTAAAAAAAAATAGTCAACGGGTTAGCCCAAATATTACACTAATTGTCAGCTAGCCTGCAGCTTGCTGCCATAGAAAAGGGGGAGGGATCAGTGGAGAATTTTTCATTGCAGCTTTGCAACTATGGGCTGGACTTTGCTTATCTCTCCAAGGTCATTTCTTCTAGTTTTGGTATGCGGCAGCCCTCTGGTTACCTAGCTACAAGGGGGTTGGTCTGTACAGTTTGTTTCAAGTTGCTGTTTTCAGGTGCTTTGCCTCAGAGCTTGCCTGGAATTTCTTGCTTTCGGTTTGTTCCTAGTAAAAGTACTTTTCTCTAAATCTATGGAGCTAAGGATCTTTCTTTCCTATGAAATGGACAGAGGCAGCCCTGACATTAATCTTCAAATCCCTCTGATATCTTATAAAGCTGTCTAGTTCATTAACTCTAATCAAGGCAGTTAATTTCGCCATCTCTTCTAATTCAGCCAATTTTAAAACCCATTCAACAGTTGGCATCTCCTTTCCTGTCCAGTGCTTAGCAAGTACAATCCTTGCAGCGGTCACCATGTAGAGAAATAATGTCCCAAATTGTTTTTCGATTGATTTATCCATAATACCTAAAAGAAAAGCTTCAGGTTTTATTAATATTTGTATCTTAATTATTTTCTTCATTATCATTATAATGAAATGTATTTGAATATAAGTAGCTCAGGTTGGTAGTTGGGCTGTTGGTCTGAGCTCCAAGCTTGGCAATTTGGTTGCAAACATTTCATCACCATTCGAGGAGACATCGTCAGTGTGCTTTGAATTGTGCTCATCTGTCAGAGCACTGGTCTTTAAATACCTTTTTATGTGATGCAAATTAGTGTGGAAGTTGTTTGTTCGGCTACTTCTGCGTCATGGTCTGACTTTGGACTGTTTGATTGGCTAGCTGTTGTTACTGAGGCATGGTCTTTGGTTTTAAGTACCATCTGTGTGATGTAAATTAGTGTTGTTTGTTTGGATACTGCTGATTCATGGTCTGGTTTTGGTCTGTTTGAATGGCTGGTTGTTGTTACTGAGACGTGGTCCGATTTCTTGTGAACTGATGGGTTGTGATTTTTGTTGTTGTTGCGTACTGGGGTGCCTGTTTGTTCATTTTAAATGCTATCTTCGGGATCGTGGTTGATGCAGTTCTTTTGTTCTCAGCGATTGGTAGACTGGATCGATGTCAATATGTCTGTTTATTGACTTATTGGTGGAGAACCAGGCTTCGAGGAATTCTCTTTCTCTCCTTGATTTCACCTGGGTTACAACTGTGGTCCTGGTTAGATCAAATTTGTGTCCTTCTGAATCTTCGTGGACAGACATGAGGGATAGTGGGTCATTTCTTTTGATAGCCAGGAAGTGTTCGTGCAGTCTGGTTGATAGTTTTCTTCCTGTTTGGCCAACATAGTTCTTTTCACAGCACTGGATTCAATATATGATGCCTGATCTCTGGATTGTTTCTGTCAAAACCGAAAGGGCAGACCTAAGAGATGTAATTGTAACAGAAATTACCAAAAGGTTTAATGATGAGAAATTAGATTTCTCTAAAGAAATAGACAAAAACTACAGAATAAATTCAGCAAATGCAGTCAGAAGACAATTGCCAAGAGATGTTATGATCCAATTTGTAAGAAAATTTATCAAAGAGCAAGTAATTCAGAAGCATTACCATCAGAGATTTAGTATTTCTGGAAAGGAGGTGCAAATATTTAGAGAAATTCCAATTACAATATTAAGGAAATGTAAAGAATATTCCTTCCTGACAGATCTCTTAAAACAAAATAACATTCCCTTTTGTTGGGACAAACTGGAAGGGGTTATCTTTACTTTTAGAAATAAACATTATAGACCAGGGGTGTCAAACTCAATTTCATTGAGGGCCGCATCAGCATTATTGTTGCCCTCAAAGGGCCAGTTGAGTGTACAGGTAGTCCTCGACTTATGATCACAATTGAGCCTGAAATTTCTGTTGTTAAATGAGACATTTGTTAAGTGAATTTTACCCCATTTTACAACCTTTCTTGCCACGGTTTTTAAGTGAATCACTGCAGTTGATAAGTTGGTAACACGGTTGTTAAGTGAATCTGGCTTCCCCATTGATTTTGCTTATCAAAAGGTTGCAGAAGGGGATCACATGACCTTGGGACACAGCAACAGTCATAAATATGAACCAGTTGCCAAGTATCTGAATTTTGATCACATGATCATGGGGATGCTGCAAAGTGTGAAAAATGGTCATAAGTCACTTTTTTCAGTGCTGTTGCAACTTTGAACAGTCACTAAATGAACTGTTGTAAGTCGAGGACTACCTGTATACAGTACTGGGCCTAAATTCCAAAATTAAGGTTCCACAACACCCCAGATTAAAATAATTCTTCCAGGCTTTTGCATAATCTAAACAGCATATCGGGGAGGGGGAGGTTTAATCAATCCACCCATTTCCTTTCTGGGAAAGAGCCAAATTGCACTAGGAATTTGTCCTAATGTTGCCATTTTCATTTGTGGCAGCCTTATGGGAAGCCAAAGTGATGGGGTGAATATGCATTCCTGGATGTTTTGATGCACACTCTGACAATTCCCCCATGGATTTTAATTTTTTTTAAAAAATCAATTTTAACCATACAAAGCCTAGGACTAACTCAATACACGAACTGTACTCTACTGATGTCTGGAGTGTGAAGTTTCTGAAAGATGCCCTAATTAATTCATGAGCCAGGAGCCAAGGTTCAAAAGAAATGCAGTCATTTATTAGGAGCAACATTCCGGCAATTACACAGGTGGAGTCAGATCTGACCTCACGTAATTTATGGGCCCCCATGACCCTGTCTCCCCCCTCCTCCCTGGGCATGTCATAAATCACATTCTCCAATGAACCACGTTGGCAGGCTGTAAAAACCCCACCCCTCCTGCTGACTCCAGTAACCTAGGATACTATCTGGAGAAAGACATGTGTGGAATGTCTTTTCAGTTGGGACAACCCAGCAGCTCCGTCAGTTCTCCACCCCTCCTGCTTATGGCAACTTGAAAGCTTTGCAAGTTGACATGGAGGTGATAAAATGACTTGTGAAAATGTGAGGGATCAGACATCTCAAGCAAACACAGTTTAAAAGTTGTAACAGCAACTATAGAGGGGCTCTAGATGGCGTTTAGCCCAGAACTAGTCTCAAAATAAACTACCTCACACAACTGCTGCGAAGGTAACACACTTATGCTATTAAGAGGGCAGGTGGGGGTGAGGTTGCAGCATTTTAAATATAGTAAATAGACTCAACTTGATACAACCCTTTGGAGGAATTACAAGTAAGAGTTGGGATGACAAAGTCTTAATGAAGAGGCTTTTTCATTCAGGGCATCAAATCCCACATGAGGTAACAACGGACAGAATGAGAACTGAACCGGCTTTCAATCGAGCTCATGCCCAGCTCCCCGCACTCTTGCAGCCTCATCCGCAAAACGGGGAGTGCAGTAACCTCAACTCTGCAACCCAGGAGTCAGTTCGAAGGACCAAGGCCCCAAATGCACCTGGTCAGATAGACTTCCTCGTAAACCCCAGCTGACGAGGAAGCGAAACAGGGGCTGGAGTTTAGGAGACAGAGAGCAGAGCCTGTTCCCTTCCCGCTCAGTGCGGCAGCGCCGTAGTCAGCACGGAAAGCACCACCGAGGAAACACTTGGAAGCTGGTAGGTGGGCAGCAACGGCGGCCTCCACAGCACCCCACGCCAAACTCTGAAAGCCCGCTGCCCGCCTCTGCTCCTCCCACTCCCTCTACCGTTCCTGCTGTGATGCCTCTGAGGCTGGGCTGGTCTCCAGGGGCACCAGGACCCTGCAGCCCAGCCCAGCCCCAGCCCCCTTCCACTCTGGGGTAGCGGACTTCCCAGGCTGGAGGAGAGCAGAGGGACAGCGGGGCTCCTGCTGGACGGGGCTGCTGCTGCTGGTGCTGTCACCGCGGGGTGAGGCGAGGCAGGTGGCGGGGCGGGGTGGCCTGGCTGCGGGGCCCCAAGGTGCACAAGTGCGGTGCAGGTGGGGTGGTGCCGAGCGCGACTTATTAGACACCCCTGGCTCACATCCAGCTGGCCATCGCTGCCGGCCAACGAATGGCCAAGGGGCCAATGAGCTGCAGCTGCTGCTGGCCACTGCCAGCCCTCCCGCACTCACCACCTCCTGTGTGGATGCCCAGGGGGAGCACCCGGCCAGGCCCGAGGCTGCGGCGGCTGGGCCCTCGCTGTCTCCAGGGCGGCCCCACAGGCCAGATCTAAACCCATCGCAGGCCAGATCTGGCCTGCAGGACTTGAGTCTGACATGTCTGTTATAGACTAAACTCAGTCTCTAAAGCATCATATTTTATGGAAAGATATGGATCGGAACTTCACCATTTTTCAAAAGACAAAGATCAATTATCACAAGAAATAGGCCTGAAAGAAAATGCAAAGAGAGATTTGATGCTGATCAAGGACAGGCTGTGGAGATGGGAGCCACAGCTGGAGTGCCTGGAACCTCCTCTTTATAACAGATGGATTGCAAGATTCTGACATGAAATGTTTATTATTTATTTATTTATTTCTAAAATTTATATGCCGCCCAACTCCCGAAGGACTCTGGGCGGCTTACATCATATAAAAAATAAAAATAAAACATATAAAAACAATTTAAAAAACCATATCCATATTAAAATAAAGCATTCACACAACCATGCATGGGCCAATCAGACAACTATTGGCCCCAGGCCTGCCGGAAAAGCCAGGTCTTAACGGCTTTACGGAAAGCCAGTAAGGTGGGGGTAGTACGGATCTCGGGGGGAAGTTGGTTCCACAGAGTCGGAGTGGCTACAGAGAAGGCCCTCCCCCGCGGTCCCACCAGCCGACACTGTCTGGCCGACGGGACCTGAAGAAGGCCAACCCTGTGCCACCTCACTGGTCGATGGGAGGAATGTGGTAATGGGGCAAATTCCCCACAAAAGAGAAAAAAGTTATTTCAGTATTTGAAAAAAGTAAATCATTATATAATATGTTTGCAAGAAACCCATATCAAAGAGACTGACAAAAATATTTAATCAATAAGACCTTGGGTCTGGAATTTATTTCTGCTAACTCTAAGAAGAAAGTTAATGGGGTAGTTTTGTATATAAAACCCCAATTACATCCATATTTACTGTTTGCTGATGATCAAGGCAGATATGTAATCATGCAAATTGAATTACAGGGAATAAAATCTATTGTAGTGGGATTATATGGTCCACACCAAGAAAAAGCTGTTTTTTAAAAAATTGTCTGAACGCTTACTCTCCTGTTCTTTTCAGTATTGGTGTGTAATTGGAGATTTCAATGGAGTAGTAACCCTACAATTGGACAGATCACCTGATAAAGGAATTAAAGAAACACAAGGGAAACTGGCCCAAACTTTTTTTTGAACTGACTCGTACTTTAGGCTTGATCGATATATGGAGATGTAAAAATGGACTGACAAAAGACTTGACTTTCTTTTCAGAGAGACATAAATCTTTTTGCAGAATTGATATAATTTGGATTACAAAAAATTTGATCCACAAAACAATTAAAGCTAATGTTTTTCCAAAACCTTTTTCTGATCATAATCCAGTGTCCTTACATCTTAAATCTGGTTCTCAGTCTTTCAAATGGAGATTAATTGAGTCTCTATTACAGAGGCCACAGATTGTTAAAGAAGGTAAACAAGTACTTCAGGATTACTTTAACAATAATCTGGGTAAAAACCAATTTGAGAACAGTTTGGGATGCTTGTAAAGCTGTGATAAGAACATATCTTATACAGCGCAATGTAGTAATTAAGAAGAAGATGAATGGAAACATTCAAAAAGTTTTACAAGAAATTAAATTGAAGGAAAGAGAGCTTCAGAAAACACCAGAGGATCCCAATTGTTGTAAAGAAGAACCACTCACCACCCCTTCCCAAAGAGAACAGAAAAAAATCTAATAATCATAATAATAATAAATGTTCCCGGAAGAACCAAGCCCCTAGTGCAAAAAACCTCAGAATAAAAAGCCTCTCACAAAGAAAAAAAATCTAGCACTCAGCTAAGCAGAATAGCCTCAGGCGAGCCGATAAAAGCTTTCTGCAAGCTGTTACAATGTAACAGCTTAAGTAAACTGTGAAACAGCAGGAATATACAGTAGTAGGAGATGGCTCTCCCAGCTAAAACAATCAGAACTGATAGGATTAAGATAGCAGTACACAGAAACTCACCAGATTTGCATTTCACTCCCCTCCCTGTGGCTGAGATTAACCTTTTCCTTCCTGAATGACCAGACTAGAAAAGATTATTCCATCAAAGGACACACTATCAAATCCTATCAAAACATCTGAATCTCAGAGCCCCCAAAGGTATAAAACACTCTGTATTTACCTTCCTGGTTAGCCAGCTGGCCCGGAACCCCAACGCTGTTGTTACAATGGTCTCTGGCTTCCAAAATTAAACTCTACTTTCCGGCAGCTCTCTTCTCTGTCTATTTCTTCTCAAGCGCTGACTATAGTATCCTGGCTGGAGAAAGGAATCAGAGGATTTTTCTTCCAAGACAATATACTTAATCAACTAAAATTGCTGCAACAAAAAATTTCTTTTCTGACTGTTTCAGATATTGAAAAGAAATTGAAATCTACGAAACAACATTTTTTTGAACATGCAAATAAACCAGGGAGATGGTTGGCACACAAATTAAGAAAACAGATGGAAAAGAAGGTGATAATTAAAATAAAAGAGGGAAACGACTTACATGGATAACAAAAATATTCAAAGACTTTTTTGGAATTACTATACTAATTTATATAAGAAACAGGACATCTTCTTAGAAAGGTTTTTTTAAAAAATATGTTTTATTAATACATTTTTTTAATATCACATAAAAAAATCCATATCTATCTGAACAGCGTGTTGTCTGGGCACAATTAATTTTAAGTAGAAATGCCATATTGATCAACATTAATCATAATAATAAACATAATAAACATATCAGTAATAATTTCAAAATAGTAATACAATTAGTTTATCTATCTTACAAAGTTTTCAATACAAAAGTTCATATTATCTTTTAAATCTTTTTAGATTCTAATCTCTGATTCTGTTAATTAACCATTGGTAAAACAAGTCCCATGTCAAAAAGTATTCTGTTTCTTCTGTAGGAAGTTACTCCACTAACACGGAGACACTTCACCGAAACAGTGCCAGGAGCCTCCATAAAATAGTACAAACACAGCTTCTCCCTGTTAAAAGCCTGAAGCAAAAAGTCCAGCTTGAATTGATTGAATCTGGGCGTATTGCCAAAGCTCGTTAACAGAAATACCAAACTACTGTAGATTGAAAACCTGGGTTTGCAGCCAAGAAGCTATTAAAGCTTGTTAAACTTGTTAACAGATAAGCCAGGGAAAACTCAAGAAGCTATTGAAGCCTGTTAAGCTCGTTAACAGATAAAACAAAGCAAATGGAAGGTCTAGGCTATGGCTGTAGGCGAATATTAGGAATAATAATTAAGAATCCTAAAACACTCAAGTACCAAGGCTAAAAATAACTCACTAGAGCACACCAGAACTTCCTGGCTCTGACAAGATCATTCTCCAGGGCAGGAAAAACAAAGGTGCAAAGACAGGATTAAACCATTAGGGCAGACAGACAAAAACGAGAAGCAATCACATACACAAAAGAGGCATACAAATCCCATCTAGCTACACAAACTTCAAAGGAAAAAAGAGTATAAAAATCACATACTCACACAATAAAATTTGCTTGCAACCCAGGAACGCTTGAGCTGAGTTACATTTACTCCTTGCCTTCCTTCAATAAAGAATCCTGCTTTCCGGCAGCTGGCCTTCCGAAATTCTTTTCAGTGTCCGCAGGTTTTCCCCCCCAGCCGGGAACGAACCGGGTATTTTCTTCCAACACTTCCTTTCCTGTTATTTTAAGTGTTAATCTGTCCATCTCAGCACATTCTAATATTTTTTTTATAACACTTTCATCTGTAGGGATCTCTTCGTTTTTCCATTGTTGTGCAAACACAATTTTGCTGCCGTTAATACATGTAAAATTAAATATATTTTCCCTTTGTCATACTGTTCTGGTAATATACCCAACAAGAATATCTCTGGTTTCAAATTTATATGTTGTTTTATCATTTTTTCTAGCCAAGTATGTATTTTAGTCCAATATTTTTTCGCCTTTGAGCATGTCCACCACATATGATAGTATGAACCTGGTATCTGATTGCACTTCCAAGATTTAGCTGATAAATTTTCATACATCTCTGCTAATCTCGCTGGTGGTAGATGCCACCTATAAAACATTTTATATAAGTTCTCCTTATAGGCCGTTGACATTGTTAGCTTACAATTTCTATCCCACAGTTTCTGCCATTTATCTAATTCTATTGGGTAGCCAAAGTTTTTAGCCCATCTTATCATTGTTTCTTTCACTTGTTCTTCTTCCAGTTTAATACTGAGTAAATAATTATATATTTTTAAAATTAATTTTTCATCTGTCCCTAGTAGTATTTGATCTAGTTCTGTTGGTTCTTTATGAAAGTTATACATTCTTGCATCTTTCTCATATCTTGATTGTATTTGCATATATGGCCACCATGCTAAATCAATCCCTTGATTGGTCAGTTCTTGTTTAGATTTGAGTTCCCCTTTGTCATTCAAAATGTCCTTATATCTTACAATTTTTTCCACATCAATCACATTAGGATGTATCAGTGCCTCCATTGTGGAGAGCCAGACTGGTATTTTCATATAATGTCTTTCTTTAACTTTTCCCCATACTAACAATAATGCATTTCTAACAAAATGTCTTTGAAAGTATCCATGTATTTTATTTTTGCCATACTATAAAAAAGCATGCCAACCGGACTTCCGGCAGTGACGTCAGCGTGGTGCGGTGCGAGGGAACGGGGCTCCGCTCCCGAAGCCCGAATTTTCCTCTTGGGAAGCCTCTAAAGGCACAATCAATCTTGGAGGGATTGATAGGAGAAAGGGGAAACTCTGAAGACCACGGAGTGAAAGGCGATCCCCCAAAGGGACTGGAGAAACTCCTTAACAACGAAAGGAAAGAAATCAGCCATTTTGGCCGGTTCAAAATGGTGACAGCCGCACAGCAGGAAGGAAAAAAGTGAAAAACAACATAACAATATTGGTGCGAGGAAAGACCCCTAAGAGGTGGTGAAACTGGACTATTGAATGGTGGTGCTGTGAGAGCGAGACTCCAAACGGGAGGCAGAGATTCTGCCAATAAAGCAGCGGCTGCTAGGAGAGCGGAGAGGAGCAGGTGACGAAAACTCTGAACAGTGACAGCGCAAAAGGGAACCTAGAGAAGACAAGGAAAGAAACTCCGGCTGGAGGTACTCTGAGATCGAATAGAAGAGGAACGCAGTGGAACGGGTGACTATAAAGGCAATCTCTTGAAAATATTTGATTGGATTTGAGATCTTGTGGATTTAAGAATCGGAACAGACAACTGAAGATATTGAACATATTGAAGCGTGACACGTGGGATGTATATATTATAGGACAGATTAGAAGTGGAAAAGAACAGGACCGGGACTAAAAAGATCACATTTGGATCACAATTTGGAGAATGCTATAACGTATACAACTTGATGGACTTGAGAAACTTTTTAGAATGTTCTAATTTGGAACTTTAAAAAATCGGCGGTGGAGAAAGAAGAACAAGGGTGGTGACTATAGAACTTATACTTTCATAACTTTATAACTATTATAAGTGTACAAACTCTATAACTTTATAACTTTAGAATTAAGTACAGTGATATCAAGGGAAAAACGGACAGTAAAAGAAGAACAAGAGCGCCATCTGGAGGAATTAACCAACTGACTATATAAAAGAACTGATGTAAGAAGGAAGTAAGACTGATGCAACGCTGTACCATTGATTGGTGGTAAAACAACATAGAAATTATAAGATACAGGTTTAATAGAAGATTAAACAATTAACATAACATAATATAAGATAAGATAAGATTATTAATTGATTACAATTCATGTGATTAATGTAGAGTTTGCTGATGATGATGGGGAGAATTCTGCAATAGTCTTTATGTACTGTAATATATATATTTATATTTAGATATTTAGGTATTTATATAAACTTGTCTTAAAGCACTAAAGTAAAAGGAAAACACAACCATATTATAT
>QLTV01000978.1:41886-52721 GCA_003457575.1 Thermophis baileyi
GCTCAGAAATCTTTTTAATCTCTCTGCAATTATTGAAGCATATATTTTATAATCCCCATTTAATAGTGATATTGGTCTGTAATTTTTTATCTGTGTACTATCTGATTCTTCTTTCGGTATTAGAGTTATATTTGCTTCCCTCCACGTATTTGGTATTTTAGCCTCTAACAATACTTCATTGTAAACTTCCAACATTAGAATACCTAAAGGATCTTGTAGGCATTTATAAAGTTCTGCCGGTAATCCATCTGGTCCTGGTGTTTTATTGTTTTTTTGTCTCTTAATCGCCTCTGTTAATTCCATCATCGTTATCTTTTCATTTATGTGTTTTTTGTCTCTTAATCGCCTCTGTTAATTCCATCATCGTTATCTTTTCATTTAACATAACTTTCACTATTTCAGTACCTTGGGTAGTTCAGCTTTCTCCAAATATTGTTTTATTTTTTCTTCTGACACTTGCTCTTGATTATATAATTTTTCATAGTAGTTCTGAATTATTTTCTTTTTACTTTCATTTTGGTAGTGAAGGGTTCCCTTGTCATCTAACAGACTATGTATTAACTTCTTCTCTTTTTCCTTTTTCAATTTATATGCTAACCATCTTCCTGGTTTATTGGCGTTTTCAAAGTGATTTTGTTTTGCTCCTTTAATCTTTTGTGCTAATTCTTCTGTTTCCACTAAGTTGAGTTTGTGTTTTATTAACTCTATTTGCTTTTTTAAATTTCTTTTTTTGCGGTTCTTTCTGTATCTGTAAGTCTATTTCCAATCTTTTATGTTATTCTGCCAATCTCTTTTGTATTTGCCTCTTTTCCTTGTTCTTTTTTGCTGTATAGGTTATAACTAATCCCCGAATATATGCTTTTGCTGTATCCCATACATTTTGTAGTGAAGTCTCTTCTTTTCTGTTCTCCTTAAAAAAGAAACCCATTTCTTTTTCCATTATTTGAATAAATTCTTTATCTTTTAGTATTGTTTGGTTTAACATCCATCTCTTTTTTTCCCTTTGGCCTTTCCATTTTATTTTTATTGGCTTATGATCTGCCCATATGTTTGTTTCAGTTTCTATCTCTTGTACATTTGCTCTTAATTCCGGTGTCAGCCATATCATATCAATTCTCGACCATGATTGGTGTCTATCTGAATAAAATGTATATTGACTTTTCTTTAAGTTCATTTCCCTCCATGTATCTTGGAGTGAAAATTCTTCTGTCATTTAAAAAAAAAAAGTCCTTGGTAGTGTTTTCTTGTCTTTTTACCTATTCTCCTGCTTTTATAGTCCAGTTTTGCATCCACTATTGCATTAAAATCTCTTAACATACAAATGTTTTCATAGTCCATTTCCGTTATTTTCATATAAATTTTTTTGTAAAATTATTCTTGTTTGTTATTCAGCGCATATATTGCTATCAACAATACTTGTTTTTTATTTATTATTACCTCCACCATCAATATTCTTCCTTCTTCATCTGTATAAATTTGCTTGGCATTTATTGTTTCCTTTATATATATAACCACCCCCCTTTTCTTTTGTTGTGCTAATGAAAAATATGCTTTTCCAATTTTAGGGTATTCTAAAGCTGTTGTTTTTTTATATGAACTTCTTGTAGACAAATTAAATCAAGCTTTAGTTTTTGTAATTTTGTGAAGTTTATTTTCCTTTGGTGAATTCAGTCCATTTATATTAACTGATGACGTCTTTAATTCTTCTTCCATCTTCTCACTTATATATAGGTCGCATTGTCCTAGTTGATCTTAATGTATTTAATCAACTGATCTGTCAGAAATTGGTATTGTCTCCTTAGGTTTCTTACTCTTCTTGGCACCTGTTTCAACACCACAATTTCTTTGTCTTTATCTTGCAGTGGTTCGTCTCTGACTTTTTTGAGTATTTCAACTCTTATCATCTTCTTGACAAATCTAACGTGGACTTCGCTTGGGAGATTGTGTCTTCTCACGTAGCTTGTGTGTATTCGAAATATTTCATCAATTTCTGCTTGCATTTCCTGTTTTGTATTTTGTAGGGTGTTTGCCAACAATTCTGTCATTATATCCGGTAGGTCTTCTCCTTTTTCCTCTTCTATGTTTTGAAATCTTAGAAAGTAGGCGGCTTTTTCCATTTGCAATGAAATCACATTTTCCTCCAACTCTTTATTTTCCTGTGTAAGCCTTTGATTCATTTCCTCCATTTTTTTCTCTGCTTGCTCTGATTTTTCTTCTATTGTCTGAATCCTTTGCTCATTTTTTGCTATCATTTGTTGAAAATTCCCTATTCTTTCATCCATATTCTTTATTTTTTCTTTCACCTCTCCCAACTCACTTTTCACCTTATTGTGATTTTTTTGTTATGGCCTCCTGTAGGGATTGGAACATCATCATCATGTCTTTTTGAAATGAATTCAATTTTTCTAATTGCAGCATACTTTCTATGGACCTTTGATTTGATGGGCTTGATGCTGCAGATGATGTTCTAGAAGATGGTGCAGATGTTCTTTTCTTTCCTAGTTTACTTAGATTTGGATTACTTGCCATTTCTGCTTGTGTCTATTAATCAAATAAATTTAAAACTTAATTTAGCAAAGTACACCACACTAATCTCCTGTTCCCCAACCAGCTCCAACCCCACTACTTTGATAAACCAAGGAGAAAACACGTATTTCCCTTCCAATTTCCCACCAATTTCACAATCTTATAACTTTTAAAATTCACCCAATCAATCCTTCTTTGCAACTGGTTGTTTTTCTTCCTTCTTCTTCTTCTCTCAGTAGATAATATTTGTAATCCACAAGGCCCACCAATTCCCCAAGAGTTGTAGTTCTCTATTCACTCAATTGGCTATATTTATAATCCCAAAGCGTTGAACTGGGAGAAAGAACAAAATACCCTATTTGCAATGTCTAGCCAAACCAGGAACCAGAAAGTTTAAAAAGAAAAAGAAAAAAAAGAAAGAAAAATCATCCACTTAATCTCAAAACAAAAGGATTTCAGTGTTTTCACTGTATATCTCCAAGCCTTCAATGTAAACTTCAGTATAAGCAGTTTGCAGATGTTCTTATGTTTTAAACTTCCATTCTAAAGATAACTGCCCCAGACATAACATTCTTCTTCTTTTTACTTGCAATGTCCTCTCCAACCAGTAGATGTGTCTCTTACTCAGTTTCTCCGCTTTTCCTACAGTATTTCAAACTGCCCAAAACATCCAAAGTGAAACTTTTTTCTTAAAAAAACCCCCATCCAGCCTAAATTGCCATAAAGTCAGTTCCAGTATTTTTAAATGTTAGTATTAAAAGAAAAAGAAACCAGTCTAGGTTTTCCTATACTTCAGCCTGTGCTTTTTTTTTTTAAATTCAGGCTCTTTCCGTATCTGTCAAAAGCTTGCAATTTCAGTCGCCGCTAAGCTTTGGGAGGTGAGAAAAAAGATCCCTGCCTCCCCCTCTTGAGTCTCACTCACAAACAGGAAGGTTATTTGGGGGGAAAATTCCACCCAGAGATTAGAAAAATTCTTGCCCTGATCACTCACGCTGCTGCTCAGTCTTCCTCCAGCTCTTCTTCGGTCGGGCTGTCCCAGCTTGATCTGGCCATAATGGCCGTCTTCTTCTCTGCCAGTTTGAGGGCTTCCTCCAGACCTGCGAGGGGTTGCTTTCCTCCTCGCGATCCACAGAGTGTCCCCTCTACCTTCGACACCTCTATGGCGTGTCTTTTGACCCCCCTGGGGGGGTCTCCTGGCAGGAAAATTTGGCTGGCTTAGCGGAGCCCCGCTGAGCCACCACTGTATCGCCATGACGTCAGCCCTCTTTTCCTCTCCTCCCTTTTTTCCTTCTCCTTAGAAAGTATTGACGATTATATATCAACCCAACATCTTCCTAAACTATCAGAAAACTACAAGCAAATTCTGAACAGTCCAATAACAACCTTTGAAATAACAGAAGCAATTAAGAGAGCCAAAACAGCTAAAGCTCCAGGATTTTATAAAATATTTGAAGACCAATTACTTCTTCCGATGAAGGACTTAATGAACTCTATCTTACAGGGAAACCCTATGCTGGATTCATGGAAAGGTGCCTACATCTCTTTAATACCTAAAGAAGGACTGGATTTAACCTCAGTGAAGAATTACAGGCCAATTTCTCTTCTTAATAATGATTACAAACTTTTTACTTCTATCTTAGATGAAAGACTTAAAAAAGTTTTACAGGATTACATACATGAAGACCAGTGTGGTTTTTTTTTATCCAAAAGACAATTAAAAGACAATGTAAGAGTAATCTTGGATATAATTGAACATTTACAACAGCGTAGTGACAAACAAGTCGCATTAATTTTTCTAGATGCAGAAAAAGCATTTGATAATTTGAACTGGGATTTTATGTTCAAAGTAGTGGAAAAGATGGATTTTGGACTGAGCTTTATACAGAGTTTGAAGTCCATTTATACACACTAGAAATCTTGGATGATGGTGAATGGAGACCTAACAAAACCATGTGAAATCCAGAAAGGAACAAGACAGTGATATCCTTTATCCCCTTTATTATTTATTCTGGTGTTGGAACTGTTAAACTGGAATATTAGACAAGACAACAGAATAAAAGGATTACAAATTAAAGTGCACAACTATAAACATGCTTTTGCTGACGATTTGGTATAGAGAATATTGAATATGTTATGAGGAAGATTAAACTATTTGGAGAAATGGCAGGCTTAAAAATAAATAAGCCAAAGACGACAATATTGACTAAGAATATGAATGTGTGTGTGTGGGGGGGGGGAGGGAAGAGGCCAGCTGTCATAGAGAACGGGTGTGCGAGACGGCTCTCCATGAAGCACAGCCGCTTCCAATCACCCGGTGGACTTTTTTCGGGGTCCTAGGTCCCTCGGAGGGGGACCAGAAGAAAGAGGCATTCTGCTGAACGAATCCCGGACGGCGGTCTGGGCTGGGAGAAGCAGGAGAAGCTTCAGAGAAACCGGATGGGGGAAGGAGATGGCCTGTCATGGCGGCTGCAAGAAGCTGACAGCTGGACGAAACTAGCGTTGAGATAGCAGGACAGTGGTGCGATCGAGTCTGGAGGAAATTGGTACCGGCGATTCTACGTGAGTGATCTCAGGTGAGAGAAATTCCTGAGAAGATTTCTGGCAAAGGAACAAGGAGAGAAGGGGCCCTAGAAAGAAGGAGGGGTGGAAGCCCTCCTCCGGTGGATTAGCAGCAAAAGAAGAGTTTAGGCAAACGACGGTGAACTGCAACACGGGAGATTGTATTGGCTGCTTAAAAAAAAGTGAAGGGGGGTTTTTCTTTGCCAAAAACTTTGCAATAAGAAGGTGGGATGACATAAAGTGGGAAAGTGGAAAAGTGCTGATGAAGGAGGAGGTTGACATCTTGAATAATGAGTGAAGGCTTAGCAGCACAGAGAGAGGCAAGAGAGACACCTGCTGGCCAAGGAGACAATTGACACTGGCAATAGCTGAAAAGTGGAAAAAAAAACCCCTCTGTGCTTGGAAGAATGGCTCTGGGGGTGAAGTTTGTGGTTTAAGATCTGCCTGGCTACAAGGGAAAAAATATATAAGAACTTGTTAGAATTTAATGATTAAAAGGATATATCCGAGACTTGATAGAGGCTTGCACGGTAGGAAGTAATTAGTAACATCAAGTGTTAATATAACATTTTACTCCTCCATTTACTTGCTCTTTCTTTTGACTATTGTATGACATAGGTATCTATGAATTACAAGATAGCTAACTATTCCTATTAATTCCTATTAATACTTGTCTATATTGTAGTATCTACTATATTTATATTATAATTAGATTATATTATGATATTTAATATATTTAATACGCCAACACTGGTGGAATTAGGTACGAATTAGACAACTTGATAACTCCAGTGTGGTGGAGGGAAGCATAAGAGGTGAAAGAAAGTGGGAGGGCTGGTTTAAGAAGTTGCTAAAGATGACAAGTATACCTAGCCTAACTAAGATTGGAACAGGAAGAAAGCAGATAGCCCAAACCACATCAGCTGAGTTGAGTCCTGCTGGTCAAAGGTCTATAGAAGGAATCATGCAACAAGAAAGATCCAACTCGTTCAAAGATTTACAATTAATGTTACAATCAATGCAGGAAGTGATGTTGAAAAATCATGAGGATCTGAAAAAGGAGATAGGGGAAGTAAGGAGTGACACTGGGGAACTTAAAGAAAAGATGCGTTCAATGGATGGAAAGTTTGAATATTTCCAGCAACAAATTATGAAGAATGAACAAAAGCTACAAGAGATGGAAGAGAGAATGGGGAAGGAGGAAAAAAGAGTGGATGAAATGAACGAGAGACTAATACAAGTGAATAAAGAATTAGAGATGACCGTTATCTTTTTAGAAACAGAAAAAGCGGCGCACTTCCTACGTTTTCAAAATGTAAGAGAAGAAAAAGGAGAAGATCTACCGGAGATGATGGCAGAATTACTAGCGAAAGCCTTGGGGATCGGAAAAGAAAAAATGTTGAATGAGATGGACGAAATCTACAGGATCCACACTAATTATGCGAGACGGCATAATCTCCCAAAAGAAGTCCATATCAGATTTGTAAAAAAGTCAATTAAAGACAAGATAGTCCATAGGACCAGAGATGATCCATTAGAGCATAGAGGAAGGCAGTTAGTGGTACTCAAACAAGTGCCAAGAAGGGTGAGAGAATTAAGAAGGCCCTACCAACATTTGAAATCTAAACTGAATAGACACAATATTAATTTCAGGTGGTTGACGCCGGAGGGGATTATGGTTGTATGGCAGGAAAAAAGATTTAGAATAGACATGATAGAGAAAGCGGAAGAATTTTACAAGCAGAACTTTGGTAGTGAAGAAGAAAGAGAAGAAAGAGAAGTAAGAGAAGAAGGCGAGATAAGAGTACAAGATATGGAAGAAAAGGTAGTGCAAACCAGAGAGAAGGAAAGTGTGAGAGGAGGAAAACTGGAATATGATGAGGGTAGACTCAAAGAACCAAAAGAGGCTAGATCAACTAGGGCGACAAGACCTAGATATAGGTAGAGATATGCAGGAGGAAGTAATGATATTATCCTTGAATGTTAATGGACTGAACTCCCCGCCAAAGAGGAAAAGATTTCTTAAGAAACTTAGCAAGATGATTTTGGATATAGCAATATTACAAGAAACACACATAAAGAGACAGCATGAACATCTATTGGCCTACCCCAAATTGGGAAACATGTTTGCATCATTATCGCAACAGAAGAAGGGGGGAGTAGTGGCATATGCGTGCAACCCCCCGCGCTCCCCGCACATGCACGTGCAACCCCCCCACGCCCTGTTTTGGGCCTAGCAGGCCTCTCTGAAGCCTCCGGAGGCCGGAAATGGCCCGTTTCCCGACTTCCGGTGGGCCCGGTAGGCCCATTTTTCGCCCTCCCCAGGCTCCAGAGGGAATTCGGGTAAAACAAATTTATAAAGATGATGAAGGTAGGATATTAATATTAGAAGTAACACTAAACCAAAAATGGATTGTCCTCGTGGGAATGTATGCCCCGAACGAGGGACAAAAGCAATTCTACAAGAAGTTACATAATGTTATTGGAGAGATAGATAATGATAGTATTTGCATCGTGGGGGACTTCAACGCAATAGTGGATAGAAATTTAGACTACAAAAGCGGAAAAATAAGAAAAGGAATTACAAGAATTTTACCTAATACTTTTTTTTAAAATGGCAGAGGAATTGAATATTCAGGATAGCTGGGGAGAGAGGAATTTGGGGGAAAATCAGTATACTTACTATTCAGGTCGACATCATTCGTGGTCTAGAATTGACATGGTCTGGATGTCAACAGAATTAAATGTGGACATGGAAGAAGTTATAATTGATAAGAACTTCTGGGCAGACCACAATCCAGTGAAAATCAGATGGAAGGGGCAAAAGAAAGCAGGGAGGTGGACCCTAAAAAGAACAATTTTAAAGCATAAAGAATTTAAATTGAAAATGGAAGAACAAATGCGTTTGAAAAGAAAGTCTCTGGAGCCTGGAGAGGGCGAAAAACAGGCCTACCGGGCCCACCGGAAGTCGGGAAATGGGCCATTTCCGGCCTCCGGAGGCTTCAGGGAGGCCTGCTAGGCCCAAAACTGGGCATGGGGGGGTTGCACGTGCATGCGCGGGGAGCGTGGGGGTTGCACGCATATGCGCAGGGGGAAGTGCAGGGGGGTCACGCATGCATGCGCAGGGGACGGGACACATGGGGGGCATTGAATTATGGGTGTGGGCATGCATGCACATGCGCGCTATCGTGCACGCGTGCACGCTTTCGGCACCCGAGGAAAAAAAGGTTCGCCATCACTGGCATAGATGGACTCTGGAGACTGTGACAAGGAGCAGGCTACAGCTTGTTCTTTATTGTTAGTTAGGCATCATCTCTGTGGTCTGAAGGGAAGAGGGGTGACCTGGTTGTTACTATCTTCTTTGACTAATCCCTGCTCTGTCTTTCCTAAAGGAAGTTGGTCCTCAGTAGATGTTGCCACCTGATTGTCATCTTCCATCTTTTGGAAGACTGTGCACTTTAAATGACCTTTGTCACTGTCACAGGTGAGGTTGTCACTAAAGGGGCCTATGAAGGGACAAGGCAAATGGGTGACGTGCGGTGATTCCTTTGAGAGGAATTGGTTGTAGCTTGGCTGAAAAATAGAAGGATGTCCATTCTCTAGTGTGCTTGTCAGCATGCTGTTAACAGAGGTTGGTTTGTGCATGCTGCCTAGACAGACCTCTCCTATGATGACCCACCCTAGGTGTAATTTCTGGGGGTACGGAGCATTGTGGGGACCATTGATCTGAGTTCTTGCTTTGTGGGCTCATAAAATATCTCTCCCTAGGAGCAAGACTATCTGAGCTTGAGGAACGAACTGTGGTATCAGATGCGCTATGCGGTTCAAATGTGGGTGATGAATCGCTGCATCTGTTGTAGGGATTTCAGATCTATGTTCAGGGATCTGGTTGCATTCGATAAGAGTTGGTAAAGTCAGGCATGTTTTCCCATCTACCGACTCGACTTGGTAACCAGATGCTCTTCTCTCCGCCGTCTCCACAATTCCTGCACAAGTTTTTAAGGAATATGGAGTGCTGGGGCCTTTAATGCCAAAGGCATCAAAGAAGGCTGAGCTGGCTAAAGACCTGTTACTTTGGTCATCTAAGATGGCATAAAGCTTAATGGCTTTGTCCCTTTGGCCTGCTGGGTAGATTCTGACTAAACAGATTTTGGAGCAGGACTTGCCATCTGCAGTCCCTTTGCAGACTTCTGTGCATTTTGCATTGATTTCTGTTGTAGTTGTAGCAGTGTGTTCTTCCTCCCTGCTGTGCTCACTGGCACTGTGTGTTGTAAAGTCCGTGGTGCTGGCCCTGGGTGTAAAGCTGTGTTGTGGTCTGTGCTGACACATTCCATGCATTTTACACTGACCTTACAGTTTTTGACAAAGTGAGGGACTGATGAGCAGCACTTGTAGCAGATGTTGTTTGCTTTCAGGAAAGCTTTGTGGTCTTCCATGGACTTCTCCCTGAAGGCTCTGCATTTTAGGAGATGATGTGGCTTCTGGTGTAGAGGACACTGCTTACCAGGATCTCTGATCTCAGTTTCTATGTGAGGAGCTGGCAGACCTGTGAAGGGAATCTGGAGTAGTCACATTAGTTTTGTGGACTGCTACTGGAGGCTTGCAAGGATTATGTTCTGAAGGTGCAGCACATGACAATGTGAAGTCAAAGCTAGGATCATTTCTTGTTTTAGCTTGTTGGCACACAAAGTCCACAAAAACAGAGAAGGGGGGAAATGGAACATTGTACTCTCTTTTGTATTTGGAGCCATGTGTGATCCACTGCTCTTGTAAGTTATAGGGTAATTTTTGTACAATGGGGTTGACACCTCTGGCTGTGTCAAGGAATGCAAGTCCTTGCAAGTCCCCTTCCGACTTAGCTACTTGAAGTTCCATTAATAAGTCTCTAAGTTCCCTAAGCTTCTGATAGGCTCTGTTAGGTATTTTGGGAAAGCTATCAAGTCTTCTGAACAGTGCATTTTCCACTGCTTCTGCTGAGCCATAGCACTCATCAAGTCTGTCCCAGATTGTTTTAGCAATAGCACTTAGACTTATATACCGCTTTACAGTGCTTTACAGCCCTCTCTAAGCGGTTCACAGAGTCAGCATATTGCCCCCCAACAATCTGGGTCCTCATTTTACCCACCTCAGAAGGATGGAAGGCTGAGTCAACCTTGAGCCGGTGAGATTTGAACCGCCGAACTGCAGCTAGCAGTCAGCTGAAGTAGCCTGCAGTACTGCACTCTAACCACTGCGCCACCTCGGCTCTATAAGCTTTAAGGTCTGTTTCGGGGTAGTTTATATTTATTGCCCTGATTCGTTTTGCATGCTCAGCAGATTCAATTCCAAGCCATTTAACTATTAAATCCATCTCCTCACTATATGACAAAACTAAGCCTCTGATGGCATTTTGGAAGGAAGATCGCCAGCCTCTGTAGCTTTCAGGACGATCATTAAACTTTTCAAGTCCTTGTGTGACTAGTGTGAAGTTTCCGAAACAACGCGCTAATTAATTCAGGAGCCGTGAGCCAAAGTCCAAAAGAAATACAAAGATTTATTAAAAGCGACATCTCGGCAATACTCCGGTGCAGCCAGAACTGAATTCGACCCGGCTGCACATCATCTTGACCCTGTTTCCCCCCTTCTCATTGGCCATGTCATAAATCACATTGTCCAATTAATCACGTTGGCGGGTTGTGACCCGCACACCCCTCCTTCTGACGCCAGTTGTCAGGCCGAAGCCCTTTTCTTTGGATCTTTGGCCTGCCACA
>QLTV01000979.1:35241-45785 GCA_003457575.1 Thermophis baileyi
GTCAGTCAATGAGTCAGTGAGTCAGCCAGTGAGCCTGTTCTCCTTATATAGCAGTTAACAAGCTTACAATACATTTAAAGCAATATCAACAAACATAGATTAATGGTTTAAGTATACATTAGTAAACCCAATCATTTAATACATGATTCTAACACCAGCGATAAAACATTTTGTATACATTTTCTTTATATGAGGCCGACATTGTTAATTTATAATTTTTTGTCCACAATTTTTCCCAATCCTCCAATTGAATATTGTAGCCAAAATTTCTTGCCCAAGCTCTCATATTTCCTTTTACTACTACCTCTTCCCTTTCAATTCTTAACAAGTAATTATACATTTTAGATATGAATTTCTTCTCCGTTCCTAGTAGGGTTTTATCTATCGGTTGTTGTTCAATGCCAAATTCTTCTATATCCTTTTTGTATCTTGTCTGCAATTGTAGGTATGGCCACCAATCAATAATTATTCCCTGTTCTCTCAATTCTTAATTTGTTTTCAATGTATGGCCACCAATCAAATTATTCCCTGTTCTCTCAGTTCTTGATTTGTTTTCAATTTACCTCGATTATCCAACAATTGATTGTACCTTTTCATTTTAGTTACATTTAGAGTATTAGGATAGATCATTGCCTCCATTGTAGATAGCCACCCTGGTATTCTGTTGTAATGTTTTTTCCTAATTTTCCTCCAAACTTGCAATAGTGCGCCTCTAATTAAATGATTTTGAAAGTGTGAATGTTTTATATTCTTTTTCTCCCACAAATAGGCATGCCACCCTGTTTGCAAATCATGTCCTTCTAATGTGAGTATTCTTTTATTATTTAGAAGTATCCATTCTTTAATTCATATTAGTATTGCTGACTGATAGTATAGCTCCCAGTCAGGGAGTCCGAAGCCACCTCTAATTCGACTATCCTGTAGTAATTTAAGTTTTATTCTAGGTTTTTTCCCTGCCCATACAATTTAGCTATTATTTTATTCAGTTCACCGAAGAATTTTTGGTCTAATTTTATGGGGATTGTTTGAAATAAGTATAACCATCTTGGAAGTATATTCATTTTAATTGAGGCAATTTCCCCCACCAATGATAGTTGTAGCTTCCCCCATTGTTCCAGGTCTTGCTTTGTTTTTTGCAATAATTTTTTATAATTATCCTCCTTTATCGTTGAACATCTTACTGTCATCCAAATTGCTAAATATTTAACTTTTTTTGCAATTTGCAGTTCAGTTTTCTCTACCTTTTTTTCCCCCTGATTTATCGTAAGGTTTTTGGCTAGTATTTTAGTCTTATCCTTATTGATTTTGAGGCCCGCCACTTTACCAAATTCTTCTATTTCATTCAATAATATCATTCCTGAATCTATTGGGTCTTCTATAAAGAATACCAGATCATCCGCGAATGCCTGGGTTTTGTATTCCTCATTTCTTATCTTAATTCCCTTTATTTCCTTTTTTTTGTCTAACCGGTTCTAGTAATACCTCTATTGAAAGGATGAAGATTAAGGGTGACAACGGACATCCCTGTCTTACTCCCTTAGATATGTTAAACTTTTCTGTGAGATCTCCATTCACCATCACACTAGCTTTTTGTGTCGAATATATTGCTGCTACCCTGTTTCCCCCAAAATAAGACATCCCCTGATAATAAGCCCAATTGGGCTTTTGAGTGCATGGCAATAAGGCCAAGCGCTTATTTCAGGGTTCAAAAAAATATAAGACAGGGTCTTATTTTCGGAGAAACACAGTATCATTTTCTCAAAATTTGGTCCAAAATTCATATTTTGTATTTGTTGAATGAAAAATTCCCAAATTAGATTATCGAAGGCTTTCTGCGCATCTAAAAAAATCAGCACTGTTTGTTTCTCCGTGTGTGCCTCATAATATTCTAATGCATTTAGTACTATCCTAGTGTTGTTCCTAATTTGCCTATGAGGTAGAAATTCATTTTGGTCTGTATGAATTATCTTATTTAATAATTTTTTCATTTTTTTCTGCCACAATCATCATCAAATATTTTATAGTCAACATCTAGCAAAGAGATACTGTAGGTCTATAATTTTGAATGTGTTTATTATCAGTATCTTCTTTGGGAATTAGAGTAATGTAGGCTTTGGCCTAAGATTTCAGCAGTTTTGCTTGTAATAATGTCTCATTATATATTTCCAACATTAGCGGTTCCAATATTTCGTACATCGTTTTATAGAATTCCCCTGAGATTCCATTTGGTCCTGGTGTTTTGTTATTTTTCTGTTTGAATACTGCCTTTTTCAATTCTGTTTGGGTTATTTCTTTATTTAACATTTCTCTACTTTCCTCCACTATTGGGGGTAAGCCTTTTTCTTTCAAATATGTTTCAATTTCCTCCTCCTTTATTTTATCTTCTCCGTATAGTTCCTTAAAATAATTTCGTATGATATTTTTTTCCCCTTCTATCTGGTGCTGGAGGTTTCCGTTCTTATCCTCTAATTGATGTATTAGTTTTTTTTCCTTTTTTCAATTTGTAGGCTTACCATCTTCCTGGTTTGTTCGCTTGTGCGAAGAAATTTTGTCTTGCTAATTTTATTTTCCTTGCATTATCTTCTTGCTCTATCAAATTTAATCTGTGTCTCACTAAGTCCTTTTCCCTTTTAATTTTATCATTTTGTGTATCATTTTGTAGTGCTGTTTCTAGTTTTTTTAGGGCCTCCTATAATGTCTTTTGGTTTTTCCATTTTTCTTTGTTTCTTCGGGCTAAGTATGCTATCGTTATTCCGTGCAAATATGCTTTGGCGGTATCCCATAAATTTTGCAATGTTGTGTCTTGATTTTTATTTTCTTTAAAACACAATTCCATTTCTTTCTTAATCTGCTGGATGTACTCTTTTTCTTTCAGAACCTGTCTATTAAGCATCCATCGTCTGTTTATTTTCTTTTGGCCTTTCCAAGTTATTTTTAAGGGGTTATGGTCTGCCCATGCATTAGGTATAATTTCTATTGAGTTTAATTTACCTAATTTCGCTTGTTCTAAACATTTTTTGTATTGTTTTTTAATATGCACCTCCTGGAGACATATTATGTCCGCCTTTTGTTTCTGTAATTTTTTGTATATTCGTTTTCTTTAAATGGGGGAGTTTAGTCCATATATATTCATTGTTAGTAGCCTAACCTTTTCTTCCATTTTATTGTCTATGCGTTTGTCTTCTATTTGTTCTATTCTCTCTCTGTGCTCTTGTTCTTATCCCCTCCGATTCGTGTTGTTCTATTTCCTCTTTTCTTTTCTCTTCTTGCTCAGACTCTTTTTCTTCCGATTGTTGCTCCTCTTGGCTTCTGCTTTCCAGTTCTTCTTTACTACCATATTCTTCTTCTATTCCTATAAATTGGTCATAGAATTCTTGTGCCTTGTCTAGGTTGTCTATTTTAATCTTCTTCCCCTGCCATGTTATGAGCATTCCTTCCGGTGTGAGCCATCTAAATAGTATGTTATTTTTATTAAGTTGTGTTGCCAAAAAGCGGTAGTCTCTCCTATGTTCTCTTACACGTCTTGGCACTTGTTTCAATGTCTCGATATCTTTGCCTTTATATGTCATTGGTTCCTCTCTTGTTGCTTTACATATTTCATCTCGTATTTTTTTCTTTACGAATCTAATGTGTACTTCTCTTGGTACTTTGTGGCATCTGGCGTAGTTCGTGTGTACCCTGTATACTTCATCCATTCCATTCTGTACTTCCTGTCTGTCTCTTTGTAGTACTCCTGCTAATTAATTCTGACATGATCATTCTCAAATCCTCTTTGTTCTCCGGACTGGATTATTTTTGTGTTCTTCCACAACATGGACAGCAGAATGACAGGTTCAAGTCGCTGTCAGCCAGCATAGCTTCCTCTGGTTATCTTGTTCTGCTAGGTACTCCTCCTACTTTGAGTTTACAAGAAACAATTTTTAAAAAGTCCTTCAAGAAATAGGAATAAGCGTATCACAGTGGCAGGAACTGCTGGAGACCCATTTTTGGGGGGTAATTCTTTGACTCGGAATTGTGCAAGGCTAATGAAAAATAAATAAATACTCACATTGCCACATTACCATTTTTAAAAACCCTTATTTATAACCTGTAGTTCAAAAATAAGCAAATCGTATTAAAAAATAAAGCAGACTATTTAAGTCCAAAGGGAGTGGCCGTGTTGAGCATGTAATCATGGTACTTTGGGCTACAAAATAATTTCCACTCCTCTGATTTGCGCCTCGATTAGGAGATCAAACATTCCTGCTTTGCAAAGGCTGAGAAATGACTTTCCCAGGGAATTTTCTCTTCTTTGTTTTCTTCCTTTCAGCCAATGGCTCAGACTACTAGATCAATCAATGATAGACAGAGTGATAGATCAGTTGATCCAGAAGTGGGATTACTTTACTGAAAGGCACTGAAGGTTTTGCAGAATCAATGAACTTGATAAAACTTCCCCAAATATTTCTTCAGTGAAAGCAATTTTCAGATTTGTCCATTTTCTCACCTAAACTTAGGACTTATCTGACACACAGCCATTTAACTTGGTGCATATCTCTGCTTTGGGAATTTGGGAAGAATGGAACATAATACCAGAGTTGGTAGCGATCTTAGAGGTCTTCTAGTCCAACCCCCTGCTCAGACAGGAAGCCCTATAACATTTCAGATAAATGGCTGTCCAATTTCTTCATAAACATCTCCACTGTTGGAGCACCCACAATTTCTGGAGGCAAGTCATTCAACTGATTAATTGTTCTCACTGTTAGGAAATTTCTCTTTACTTGTAGGTTGGTTCTCTCCTTGAATAGTTTCCATCCATTACTTCTTGGAACACTGCTATCATGTCATGCCTTAGTCCTTCTTTTCATGAAACTAGACATTCCCAATTCCAGCAACTGTTCTTTATATGTTTTAGCCTCCAGTCCACTAATAATTTTTGTTGCTCTCCTCTGCACTCTTTCTAGAGTCTCAAGATCTTGGCTGGTACAGGAGGGGGTTGTTCCCCTTTCAGAGATCTGCCCAGACGGGTTTCAGGTGCTGCACCAGTCACGACTCCAGGGAAGGGGTGGGGGAGTGGCTATCATCGTCCATAAGAGTCTTTGTCCTCGCAGGATCCCTGCCCCGGAAATTATAGGGTGTGAGTCTCTCCTTGTGAAGTTGGAGTTAGGGGTGCAGGTGGGTTTGTTGTTGACGTACCTATCTCCCAGCTTCGTCAAAACAGCCCTGCCTGATCTGCTGGAGGCAGTAGCCGGGTTGGCGGTGGAGTTCCCCAGACTTATGGGCCTGGGGGACGTTAATCTGCCGTCCCTCAGCGAATCCTCAGAAGCAGGTCAGGAGTTCATGGCTTCCATGACAACCATGGACCTGACCCAAGTAGTTCAGGGTCCGACCCATAGGGGGGGACACACACTCAACCTGGTATTTCTCTCAGGGCAGTGGAGAGATGATCTGATTTTAAGGGGTATAGTGACATCTCCCTTGTCATGGTCAGACCATTCCCTGCTGAAGTTAGACTTTATGGCACCACTCCCTCATCGCAGGGAGGTGGAACCGATTAGGTGGTTCCGCCCCAGACGCCTGATGGACTCGGAAGGGTTCCAGAAGGAGCGTGGGGAATTACCTGAATCCCTTGTCCACAATCCATCCGTGGCTCTAGTAACCGCCTGGAACAGGGCGGCGGCTGGGGCTCTAGAGCGGATTGCGCCTTTGCCACCTCTACGTGGAGGTGGATCCCGGAGAGCTCCCTGGTTCACCGAAGAGCTCCAGAAGATGAAACGCCACAAGAGACGTCTAGAGCGACACTGGAGATCCAGTAAATCCGAATCTGACCGAACACTTCTAAGAGCCTTTATTAGGACTTATTTAGTGGCCATACGGGTGGCAAAGCGGTTGCATTTTTCCACTCTTATTGCATCTGCTGATGCTCGCCCAGCCGCCCTGTTTAAGGTGACTCGTTCCCTCCTTAACATAAAGGGAAAGAAGGAAACTTTGCAGGGGAGAGCTGAGGAATTTGTACAGTTTTTGGCGGATAAAGTCGCTCAGATTCGGATGGACCTGGACTCTGATTGGGCAATTCAAGCTGAGATGACAAGGGCAGATCTTAGTCCAATTATTTGGAATGAATTTGAACCTGTGACTCCTGAGGAAGTGGACAAGGTTATTGGAGCGATGAGCTCCTCCACTTGTTTATTGGACCCGTGCCCCTCCTGGCTGGTTTCTGCCAGCAGGGAGGTGACACGAGGCTGGCTCCAGGCTTTAATCAACGCCTCCTTGAGGGAGGGGTCCGTCCCGCAACCATTGAAGGTTGCGGTGGTGAGGCTCTTCCTCAAGAAGTGTTCCTTGGATCCAGCCGATTTAAAACACTTTCGTCCAGTCTCCAACCTTCCCTTTGTGGGGAAGGTTGTTGAGAAAGTGGTGGCGCTCCAACTCCAGCGGCTATTGGATGAAACAGATTATCTGGACCCTTTCCAGTCGGGTTTCAGGCCCGGTTACAGCACGGAAACTGCTTTGGTCACGCTGATGGATGATCTCTGGCGAGCCCGAGATGGAGGTTTTTCCTCCATCTTGGTGCTGCTTGACCTCTCAGCTGCTTTCGATACCGTCGACCACGGTATCCTTCTGTGTCGACTAAGGGAGCTGGGAGTGGGTGGCACCGTTTTGCGGTGGTTCTCCTACCTCTCTGATCGTTCACAGTGTTGGCAGGGGACAGAGGTCGACCCCTAGGCCCCTCGAGTGTGGGGTGTCTCAGGGTTCGGTCCTCTCTCCCCTTTTATTTAACATCTACATGAAACCACTGGGTGAGATCATCCGACGGCATGGGGTGAGGTTCCAACAATACGCTGATGACACTCAGCTGTATTTGTCCACCCCTTGTCAATTCAGTGAAGCAGTGGACGTAATAGACCGGTGCCTGGATGATGTAAGGGTCTGGATGGGAGTTAACAGACTCAAACTCAACCCAGACAAGACCGGGTGGATGTGGATATTACCTCCGAAGGACCATGTTAATCGTCCTTCCTTGGTTCTGGGGGGAGAAAATTTAATCCCCTCAGAACGGGTTCGCAATTTGGGTGTCCTCCTAGACTCACAGTTAAGATTAGATCAACACCTGACAGCTGTGGCTAGGGGGACCTTTGCACAGGTTTGCCTTGTGCACCAACTGCGGCCCTATTTAGATCGGGAGGCTCTGCTCATGGTCACTCATGCCCTTATCACCTCACAACTTGACTATTGCAATGCACTCTACATGGGGCTACCCTTAAAAAGTGTCCGGAGGCTACAATTAGTCCAGAATGCAGCTGCACGAGCAGTCGTGGGTGTGCCAAGGTACACCCACACAAGTTCCATCCTTCGCAAGCTGCACTGGCTGCCGATTGCACTCCAGTCACAATTTAAGGTGTTGGTTGTTACCTGTAAAGCCCTGCATGGCTCAGGACCAGTTTATCTGCGTGACCGCCTTCTGCCACACTCCTCCCAACGACCAGTGAGGTCGCACAGGGCCGGCCTTCTCCAGGTCCCGTCAGCCAGACAGTGTCGGCTGGCGGGTCCGAGGGGGAGGGCCTTCTATGTAGCCGCACCGACTCTATGGAACCAACTTCCCCCCGAGATCTGTACTACACCCCCCCCTTACTGGCTTTCCGTAAAGCCATTAAGACCTGGCTTTTCCGGCAGGCCTGGGGCCAATAATCCGATTGAACGCAACTGAGGAATCTAGAGAATTTTGAGAAGCTATCTTTCATTGTAGCTTTTATTTTTAACAATTATGTTATTTCAGTAAAATGTATATCTTTTTAGTCTTTTAAATTTGAACTTATGCACTTCACACACAAAAAAACCTCATTGGCTGGACTCTTGAACAGTAAACTTGTTAAGGATTAAGTACTGAAGAAAGATTAAGAGAGACAAGATACCGTAAATACATCACTGCAGAAGATAAATGATCGGTAACCAATATTTTTATTACCGATACATACATGGGCCAATCAATAATCCGATTGATTGGCCCATGTATGTATGTGTAAATGTTTTATTTGAATATATTTTTAAATTGTGTTTACTATGTTTTTTATTGTTGTCTTTTTTTATTCATATGTTGTGAGCCGCCCAGAGTCCTTCAGGAGTTGGGCGGCATACAAATTTTATAAATAAATAAATAAATCTTTTTTACATCTGGCAACCAAAACTGGATGCAATATTCCAAGTGTGGTCTTACCAAGGCATTATAACGTGCTACTAACACTTCATGTCATCTTGATTCTATCCCCCTCTTAATGCAGCCTATGATTTTTTATCTGTGGGCTGTCAGACTTCTGAATGCGAAATAACATCGTAACTATGTAGTACGATGGACTTGCAGGACCAGCGCAACGTGTAATATATTCACACTGGTGCAACTGGGTGTTTCTTAATATGTATTATTGGGTTAGGGATTTTATGTCTTCACTGTGAGTTATATTGTGTTGGGGGGTTGCACTCAGGGAGCTCAACCAATCTCATTGTACATATGTTGTGCAGTGACAATAAAGATTTGAAATTGATTCTGTTGGGGGTTTTTTTGGCAACTTTCGCATACTGCTGACTCATGTTTAAGTGGTTGTCCACTAGGACTCCAAGATCCCTGTTGCACTTACTACTGTTGAGCCAGGTATAATCTATTCTATTCCAGTGCATTTGGTTTTTCTTTCCTAAATGTAGAACCTTACATTTCTCACTGTTGATTTTGTTTTGTTAGATGGGGCCCAATCTGTCGATCCTTCTATATCTCGAGCTTATCTTCTGGAGTGTTGATATTCCTGTCCATTTGGTCTTGTCTGCAAATTTGATGAGTTCCCCTTTTATCCTCTTGTCTAAATCATTGATGAAGATGAACAGATCTTGCGAATCCTCCTGTTCTGTTCTTTTTTCCGTGTTCAGGCGAGTCTTGTGTCCTTCGAGGAGGTGGCTGTGTCTTTCTCTGAGGAGGAATGGGCTGAGCTGGATCCTGATCAGAAAGGATGGTCTCAGCTGGATCCTGACCAGAAAGCGCTGCATTCGGAAGTCATGCTTGAAAACCATAGGAACGTGGTCTCTCTGGGTAAGAGTTTTCTAGTCCCCAATCAGAGAGTTCAAGAAGACAGATTATGGTTAGTTTTTTTTATTAAAAAACCAGTAATCAGATATCGTCTCCTGGAAGGGAGAAGGAAAGGATCTGGCCTTCTCGTGCTCCAAGGAAAGAAAGAGTCAATGTCTCTTTGCTTAGATGCTTTCTCTGCCATTTCTTATCTGTATTTTTCCATATCTCTTTGAACTTATCTGTGGGGGCTGAAAAGAACGAGGTGTGCTTTTATGTGTCCTCTGGAGGTCATGTGAGAGGAGTATGTTGTCATTTGTCCTCTGAAACCTCCAAAATTGTGTGAGAACAGAACACTCAGCCCATGGAAGAGCATTCTTCCAATCCAATTCAAGAACAAAAGCCTCATGCAATGTCACTCAGAGCATCCTAGGGTACAGGTAATCCTCAAGTTACAACAGTTCACTTAGCGTCCGTTCCAAGTTACGACCAGCCCTCCCCCAAGTACTTGAGACCCAGTCCCGAAATTATGAGTGTTGCAGCACCATGGGTGTCGTTCACACTTACGAATGACAGCAGAGGCGCTGCAACATTCGCCCTACCTATTCACCCACCCACCCCGCCGGGACTTACCGTATTTTTCAGACTATAAGACGCACTCTTCCCCCCCCCCCCAAAAAAACCCGGGCGGAAATGTCTTTGCATCTTATAGAGCGAATATGGGCCTGTTTTTGGCCTCCCAAACTGTCCGTGCGTCCTGTTTTTGCCGTCCCTGGCGTCAAGAAGCGTCAAGACTTGGACTGAGGAGGCAAAGTTAAAGCTACAGGCTTGCTTTGACTGCACGGACTGGAATATTTTTGAAGATACCTCTGCAGACCTGGATGAACTCACAGATACTGTAACATCATATGTCAGCTTCTGTGAAGACCTATGTGTACCGACCAGGAACTTGCGAATATACAGTAACAATAAACCTTGGTTCACAGCTAAACTTAAGCAGCTACGTTGTTCCAAACAGGAAGCCTACAGAAAAGGTGATATAATGCTGTACAATCAAGCCAGAAACGTATTAACAAGGGAGATCAGAGCAGCAAAAAGAAGCTACTCTGAAAAGCTAAGCAATCAGTTCTCAACAAATAAACCAGCAAACATGTGGAAAACTCTTAAAAATATCACTGGTTACAGCAAATCTCCTTCCCATGCAGAAGGAAATCAACAACTGGCAGATGACCTGAATGTGTTTTACTGTAGGTTTGGGAGAAAACTACTGCCACCTATCTCCACAATCCCCATCTCAGACACACCAACAACAGCCAAGCCTCCAACAACTGAACCCATCCCATTGGGCCCACCACCTCTGGTGATTACAGAAAATGTGATGCAAGGTCTATTTCACAGAAAAAGCCAGGAAAAGCACCAGGCCCAGACAAGAAACTCTTTCTTGCTTAAAAGCTTGTGCTGACCAACTGGCTCCCATCTTCACCCGCATCTTTAATAAATCACTAGAGATGTTTTA
>QLTV01000979.1:60911-79021 GCA_003457575.1 Thermophis baileyi
TAAGAATCCACACAGGGGCGAAGCCATATAAATGCATGGAGTGTGGAAAGACCTTTACTCAAAAACGTAATCTTATTTCCCATAAGATGATCCACACGGGGGAAAAGCCATTTAAATGCATGGAATGTGGAAAGACCTTTGCTCAAAGACTTACTCTTATTTCCCATAAGATGATCCACACAGGGAAGAAGATGTATAAATGCATGGAGTGTGGAAAGACGTTTAATCATGGCAGTGGACTTCGAAGCCACAAAAAGCTCCACTCAGGAGAGAAATCATTTAAATGCATGGAATGTGGAAAGACCTTTGCTCAGAATAGATATCTATCTTCTCATAAAAGGATCCACGCTCGGGAGAAACTATATAGCAATAGCAATTCCACTTAGATTTATATACTACTCCACAATGCTTTACCACTATCTCTGAGCAGTTTACAAAGTCAGCATATTGTCCCCAGCCATCTGGGTCCTCATTTTAGCGACCTCAGAAGGATGGAAGGCTGAATCAAGTACTAAAAGTAATCTATAGGAGTTGAAGATGCTTTCAATAAAATGCCAAATTGAAACTTTTCAATTTCCATATTTAAAAATGCTCCATCCAATTTCTTGCTGAAATATTTTTTCTCATCCATAATTTGCATTTCTTGTTCAATCAAATAGTCACGATTTTCACTTTGTAAAGCCATTGCCTTATTTTAGCTATTCCACAAAGATCTTTAATGTTCCCAGATGCAAATGGGCTTATTATGGGGGGGGGAGAAGAAAAAAAAACCCACAGCTGAAATGTTGTTCTTTGTCTGGGTGGCAACCAGATTAGATCCCTGCTTTAAATTACAAATAACAAATTGAATGTTCTTCAGCATCATAGAATTAACAGTTATTAAAAACAATCCCTGAACAGTGAGAAACACTGTTAGCAAACCAAAAGCACACATATAAACTGGTTGAAAGCAGGCTTAATAGCAGTGACTGTGAGAGGGATCTTGGAGTCTTAGTGGACAACCAGCTAAACATGAGCCAGCAGTGTGCAGCAGCAGCCAAAAAAGCCAATACAATCCTAAATTGCATTAACAGAGGGATACAATCAAGATCAAATGAGGTACTAATACCACTCTATAAAGCCTGAGTAAGACCACACCTAGAGTACTGCATCCAGTTTTGGTCATCACACTATAAAAAGATGTTGAGACTCAAAAAAAGTGCAGAGGAGAGCAACCAGGATGATTAGGGGACTGGAGACTAAAACATGAAGAACAGTTACAGGAACTGGGCATGGATAGTCTAGTGAAGAGAAGGACCAGGAGAGACACGATAGCAGTGTTCCAATGTTTGCGGGGCTGCCACAGAGAGGCAGGGGTCAAGCTATTTTCCAAGGCACCTGAAGGACAGACAAGGAATAATGGATGGAAGGAGAGATTCAACCTAGAAATAAGGAGAAATTTTCTGTCAGTGAGAACAATCAAGCAATGGAACAGTTTGCCTTCGGAAGTTGTGGGAGCTTCATCACTTGAGACTTTCAAGAAGAGATTGGACTGCCATTTGTCAGAAATGGTGTAGGGTCTCCTGCTTGAGCAGGGGGTTGGACTAGATGACCTACAAGGTCCCTTCCAACTCTGTTAATCTGTTAAACTGTTACTCTGAGATGGAGTGAACATTTAAAGGACCCTCTTGGGCTCACCCAGGCCCCCCCCCCCATTAATCCATCTACAAATTGTGCCCGTTAGAGGATTTGGTGGAGATCAAGAGGGATCCCGTCCAAGGCTCTGCAGTGATCCTGGGATCTGCCTGATCTCAGCCTCCATCTGCCCCCACCTTCCCTTTCCCCAAGATCTCCCCCATCCCTTCCACACTCCCTGCCGGCCCCCCCCATCCTGGGCATGCTGTCATCTGGGACTCGGACCCCTCCCCACCTCCTTCCTCGGGAATGGCCGGTTCCTTCGGCTGGAAGGAGGCCGCCAGTTGCAGGCAGAACCTGGTCTGGGGGGGGGGTTCCCTCAGAATCCCCACAAAGGCCCCCAGGGAGGATCCTCCACAGCACAAGAGAGACCTAGAGACCTCTCAAAAGTGCTTCTCTCATCATTCAGTCTTCGGTCGGAGAGGGAAGGGGGGATAAGCTCCTCCTTCAGAGGGAATCGGACCCCTTCCCACCTCCCTATTCTATTCTACTCTACTCTACTCTACTCTACTCTACTCTACTCTACTCTACTCTACTCTACTCTACTCTTCTCTACTCTTCTTCTCAGGGGCATCTCCTCCTTTATAATATCTGCATGAAGCCACTGGGTGAGACCATCCATCATCAGGGATGGAGGTCTCTGTATGCTGATGACATAACTTTACATCTCCACCTCAGGGGACTTGGGGGCCTGGAGGCTGGGTGTGTGTGTCTGAATAGGGGATTAGAGGCTTTGGCTGAACCCTGGCAAGACCAAAGGGCTTTGTGTGCCCAGAGCCCCAAGATGGGAGACTTTAACCAACTTCATTCTGGGTGGAGTTGCATTGTCCCAGAGACCCAGTTCGCAATTCTGGAGATTCTTCTGGACTCCTGAAGAGCAGGTGGCAGTCACTGCTAGGAGAGTGTTTGTAAGACTTTGGGTTAGTTGTGGCCACTTTGGCAAATAAATTTAATAAATAACTAAATTTACTAGACAAACAAATATTGTGGTATTACACCTGATTAAAAGTGTGGTTTCATTTTCAACGAGATCCCAAGAATCATCCGACTCGTGCTGCATGTGTCCTTGCCGTCTTCTGCGTTATTTCTTTCCATGTCCACCACATCTGAATAGAATAGAATAACAGAGTTGGAAGGGACCTTGGAGGTCTTCTAGTCCAACCCCCTACTTAGGCAGGAAATCCTACACCTCTTCAGACAAATGGTTATCCAACATCTTAAAAACTTCCAGTGTTGGAGCATTCACAACTTCTGGAGGCACTGTTCCACTGATTAATTGTTCTAACTGTCAGGAAACTTCTCTGTTATGTCCGCGCAGGTGCGAGCAGAGGCTTATCCTCCTGCGCAAGTGCGGGACGTATTTTAAAGTTATTGGTTAATTGGCTGACAGCTCCTTTAAAAGGGGTTGTCAGCCGGGAACGGGATGTTGGTTTATAATGAATCCTTATCTTAAATAAACAAGTGCTGCTGGAAGTTTGGCTCCTCATCTGATTTACTACACCCACATTGCACTGGTGACGATGGTGGGATGCTGGGCTGTGAGCCAACGCAGAGAATTGCTGATTGAGAGGTCGGAGAGATTAAAGAGGCCTGTGTGAGTGGGGACTGTTTGTTTTGGAAAGAGAATGGCTAACCCCCCACAGTTTGCACGATTTGATCCTGAAACACAGATGTGGGATTCTTATTTAATCCTTTTTGACTGTATATTGGAAGCTAATGACTATACAAATATAGACAATCGTAAACAAGCGCTTTTCTTGAGCATTTGTGGAAGTGTTTGAGATGGCGAGGGCCCTCATTGCACCCCAACCCCTGCAGACGGTTCCTTGGGTCATATTATTAAGCAAACTGCGGGAGTATTATGCTCCCCGACCATCTTGCATTGCTAGAAGACATGCCTTTTACCATAGGGACCAGGTGGAGGGTGAGTCAGCAGTTACATGGCGGCCCTCCGGAAAGCAGCTATTTATTGTGAATTTAGCAACCTAGATGAAGCCCTTCGAGACAGATTGGTCTGTGGGGTTCGGGATGTTAGATTACAGAGGCGATTACTGGCAAAACCAACATTAACACTACAGACAGCAGTAGAGGAGGCGCAAGCCGCCGAATCGTCAAATAGATTGACAGAAGAGATACAGAAGTCGGGCAGCCCCCTGGTGGCTAGACGGGGGGTTAACCGTCCATCGGGGAGAGGTGGACTTATGGGGGGACACTGAAGATGAGGAAGATAATCATGATGATGTCTATCGGTTGAGGGCAGCCAGCAAGGATCGCAGACTGACCGAGGATCGGAAGCTGTCCTCGTGCATAGTGTGTGGTGGAAACCACCCGAGAGATACATGTAACCACAAAAACACCATTTGTAGACGATGTGGGAAGAAGGGCCACCTAGCACAAGTTTGTTGTGCCGCGTTGCCTGCCCCCCCAACAGGACAGACCCCATTTCATAATGGGGGGGAAGGCATTGACTGCCGAGACTAAGAATCCCAGAGGATGAGTGTTTTACTATCAATACAGACACCCGTTGTTTAGAGAGGGTGAGCAATCAAACAGGGATTCCAGGAAGTAGTAAAATTTATATTACCATCCGGATTGCGGGATCTCCCTGCCAGATGGAAGTGGATACAGGGTCGGCAACAACAATTTTATCCTGACAGACCCTACAGAGATTGGTGCCACATAGACCCGAGCAGAAGCTTATGCGTAGCCGCATCCGTTTAAGAGATTATCAGGGAAATAACATCCCCATCAAGGGTAGCGGAACATTCCACGTAGTGTCAGGCTGGAGCCAGTTTCATTGGGATCCTGGGCCTGCCACATTTTATATTATTCTACTATGCTTTTTCTACTATGGGAAAACAGGTGGGAGGATTGCATGAGGAGGTTAGTATGTAGCCATAACAGATTCCTTCTAGAAAGCCAAGGTCATCCCTCTGCACCTCTGCACCTGCTCGGAGGGAGTTGGGTGGAACTTTGCCAGCATGGCAATAGAAGATTGGACAGCGTGATGGATTTGTGGGTGTGGGCACAAGGGTTTCAACTTTCAACTGGCTGTTGCAACCCGAAAGACTTCAGATTCAGGTTTTACCCAGATGTGCCAACATGGCTCTATTAATAAATTGGAACTTTGAGGAAACCTTTGCCTTGGACTCTGATTTAATTTTGGATGCTATTTGGAACCCTGACATTAACTCGAATCTCCCTTGAAAAGTAACCCAGCTGCCCCGAATTGTCAGGGCGCTGTTTGGGGTCCTGAGCCCCAGCACCGACTCGGCAACGGGCGGTGCAAAGACTCAGGTAAGATGGAGGAAGAGAAGCAGGCCACGGAGAAGCCGGTAGATGACGGATTGCCTATCCATGTCGAGACCATCTACTCGCCTTCCCAAGCCGTGGTGGAAGCCACTGAAGCCACGGAGAGGGAGCGCCAAGCGGGGGTCGTTGCAAACAGCCGACCCCTGAGCGCCTCTCTCAACTGGAGCGGGCCTCTCAAGAAGCAGCCGGAGGGCTAATTCCTCTCACGGAGTCACCGTGGGTGTCAACCCTGGGCGCAGGGTCAGCCTCGGCCTACGAGTGGAGGCAACCGAGGCTTACGCTGACCGGACGTACCGAAGATGAGGGATCGCAGCCGCCATCGCGTAGCCAGTCGCTGACTGGGCTCCCCGATCAATTCGAATGACTAAGCGTAAGTTGGACCAACCCCTGCTCAAGCTTTGAGGAGCATAGATGGAACTTGGCCAAGCCAACGTTCTCCTTCCCAGTGTGGAACCCCTTAGCTCACTGGAGTGGGATTCAGTCTCCTTCCGAACTGCAACGAGCGAACCCCGTGAGCCCTGCAGCCGGGGTGAAGCCTGTGTGGGTGCCCCTCCGCACTGAAGTGCAGATGGCCCAACCGCCCAGGGGTGTGGGCCAACTGGCCTGGCAGCAGAGCGTGTGGGGAATGCAAGCCCCAAGCCAGCCACCGAGGCTTGAGATTCCACCGCCGGATCAAGCCCAGTCAGGATGGGCTTTCTTCCTGGGGCGGGGATGGGCGCAATGCCAGTGGGCACCCGGGTCCCTGCAGCAACTGGGACCCATGCCAGCAGCTCACGCGGTCCAGCCTCCCCCCCTGGTCGGCCCCGCTGCGCAAGCCCAACCACAGCCGCCAAGGCAGCCCCATGCCGCCAGGTTCCAGCCAGGACTTGCCCAACTGCTGCCGCATGCGAGGGTGCAACCGGGGGGTCCCCAACCACAAGCGATCATCCCGCCGGCCGCACAAGCCCAGGTGGCGGACCAACCAGCCCCTGCGCTGCCTTCTCGGTTTCGAGCGACATTTGATGGGACCCCTGGGAAGCTAGCCTACTTCCTAAATCGAGTCTGGGCGCACATCGATCAGTTTGGGAACCAGTACCCCTCAGACCGAGAGCTAATCATGGCAATAACTGAAGGGATGAACTAGGGGGAAGCGGCCAAATGGGTAGCCGAGCTCCACGACGAAGCGGCCCCAGAACTCGATGATGCCGATGAGTTCGTCCACCTGATGAGGGTTTAACAATGTGGCCCAACGAGTAGAAGCTGAGGAGCAAATCCAAGGGTTGAAACAAGCAGGTCGCCCAGCCAAAGAGCTAGTGTGGGAGTTCAGAAGAGCGGCAGGGAAACTGCGGGACTGGCCGGAGCAGCTCTTAGTGCATACGTTCAAAGCGGCCCTAGATCCCGAGCTGAGGAAGTCCTGCAGCATTTGGGGGGTTCCAGACAGGATCCAGGACTGGTACAACACGGCCATCGTCCTAGACCATGAAATTCACCCCCAGAAAAAAAAACGGTCGAAAGGCCGGCCAGGAGACCTTTAGGCCGCCGATCCTAAATGAAGCAAGCCGCGTCTCCTCCCCCAGGAGCACAGAGAGCGGTACAGTGCTATCGGTGTGGCCAGTCCAGCCACTGAGCCTCGGAGTGCCTGGCGCCAGCCCCCGTTCCACAGATGAGGACCAGGACAGCGGCCGAGACCAAGAGGAGGGCCCCAAAACCACCTGAGAGAGGTCATCTTGCCCAACAATTGGAAGGCACTCCTCCCCAGCCAGATGAGGCTGAGGCTTCACCAGGAGAGGAGACCCCTCCACGCTCCGAAGAAGGAAGCAGCGGAGAAGACGACCCGATGGTGAGTGAAGCGGTCCGCCCCTTTGCCCTCAAAGCCAAGCTTATAGTGCCCGAGACGGGGGAGGAAGGACAGGTAGATGCGATTGTGGACACGGGCTGCACCCGATGCTTAATTAGCAAGTCCGTGGTCAAGCAGTTGGGGATACCCTTGATCAACCCCATCCGATTCCAACAAGTGGATGGGACACTAATTGGGGGGTTCCCGGCCACGCAAATCACCGAATTGATAGAGCTGCAGATAGGGCGCCACTGTGAATTCATCAGATTCATCGTCACCCCGAAAATGCCTGAGACAGTCATACTGGGGCTTGCATGGCTAGATAAGTGGACCCCCACCATAAAGTGGGAAGACGGTTACCAGAAGCTAACCCTGAGCATCGGGCTGTTTCCCCCCAAAAGCCCGAAAGACCACCTGAAACAGGCCAAGAGCCCCAAACCGGACCGCCCCGAGCTGGCGGCTCCTGCGATCGAGGCCAAGCTCCCAGGCCTCCAGCAAGTGCCAGTAGAATACCGGGACCTAGAAGGGGTTTTCAGTGAGGAAGACTGTAATTACCTCCCCCCTCACTAACCCACGGATTGCACAATAGAATTTGTGGAGGGGGCAAAGCTCCCAAAACCAAAGATGTACTCCATGACCCCTAAAGAAATGGAGGAGCTAAGGAGGTACATTGATGCCAATTTGGAACAGGGATTCATCCAGCCGGCCAAATCGCGAATAGCTGCCCCAGTGCTCTTCAAGGAGAAGAAAGATGTGGTCAGGCTGTGCGTGGACTTTCGAGGGGTCAACGCCGTTTGCGTCCAAAACACGTACCCCCTACCCCTCATGAAGGACTTGTTGAACCACTTGTCCAAAGGCAAGGTGTTCACCAAATTGGACTTGAGAGAAGCGTACTACCGAATACGCATTAGGGAGGGGGATGAATGGAAAACGGCGTTTAACTGCCCTCTGGGAAGCTTCCAATTCAAGGTCATGCCATTTGGGCTACAAGGAGCCCCCGCAGTCTTCATGCAATACATAAATGAAGTACTCCACCCCCACCTGTACAAGGGGGTACTCGTTTATTTAGATGACATTCTCATCTTCAGTGAAACCTTAGAGGAACATGTAAAGCTTGTGAGGCAAGTCCTAGAAAAACTCCTGGCTGCCAAGCTTTATGCAAAACTGTCAAAATGCGAATTCCACAAGACTTCACTGGACTATCTGGGATATCGCATTTCCAGCAAGGGGATAGAGATGGACCCAGGAAAAGTGAAAGCGGTGCTGGATTGGCAACCCCTGTGCACTCGCAAGCAACTACAAAGTTTCTTGGGCTTTGCGAACTTTTATCGGCAATTCATCCCAGCATTTGTAGAGGTTGCCCTGCCCCTGACCGAACTACTAAAGACCGGACCATCACCGATGAAGCCGAAGCCGAACCAACCCATCGGGTAGACGATGGAGTGCCAAAAAGTGCTTGAAAAGCTGAAGCGGCTCTTTGCCCAAGAGCCCATTTTGCAACACCCCGACCCAGAGCAACAATTTATCATCCAGTCAGATGCCAGCGATGTAGCGGTGGCAGCAGTGCTGTTGCAAAGAAACAAAGAGGGTCAGTGTCAGGCTGAAGCCATTTTTCTTGGGGTCTTTGGCCTGCCACACTTTATGCTATTTTAAAATGTATTCTTTGCTGTGGGAATTTGGGAGGGGTCATTGCATGTAGCCATAACAAATTCCTTCTAGATTGTCAAGGTCATCCTTTGTCCTGCACCTGCATGGAAGCAGATGGGAGTAGCTGCCAAGTTGGCAGATGAAGATTGGTTCACGTGATGGACTTGAGGGTGTGGGGACAAGAGCTTGAACTTTCAACTGGGTGGAGTAACCCCTGGGACTTCAGATTCGGGTTTCTCCCGGATGTGCCAACATGGCTCTGTTAATAAATTGGAACTTTGAGGAATGCTTTGCCTCGGACTCTGATTTAAAATTGGATGCTATTTGGAACCCTGACACTAACCCGAATCTCCCTTAAAATTCATCCAGCTATCCCGAATCCTCAGGGCGCTGTTCAGGGTCCTGAGCCCCAACGCCGACCCGGCAACGGACGGCATAAAGACTGAGGGAAGATGGAGGAAGAGAAGCGTGCCACGGGGAAGCAAGTAGAGGACGGATCGCGTATTCACATTGAGACCCTCTACTTTCCTTCCAAAGCCGTGGTGGAAGCCGAAGAGGCCGTGGAGAGGGAATGCCAGTTGGGGGCTTGGCGCAAGCAACCGACCCCTGAGCACCCCTCTCAACCAGAGTGGATCTGTCGAAGTGCAGCCAGGGGGCTAAGCTCTCCCACAGAGTGTCTGTGGGAGCCACACCTGGGCGCGGGATCAGCCTCGGCCCATGAGTCGAGGCAGCAGAAATTTACGCCGACCGGACGCTCCAAAGGTGAGGGATCCCAGCCGCTGTTGTGAAGCCAATCGCTGACGGAACTCCCCGACCAGTTCGGATGACTAAGTGTAAGTTGGACCAATCCCCGTTCGGGACCCGAGACCACTGGGTGGAACTTGGCCCAGCCAACGTTCTTCTTCCCAAGGAGGAACCCACTGGCCCCTTTGAGCGGGGACTCGGCCTCATTCCACCCTGCGACGAGCAAGACCCTGGCATGTCTTCACCAGGGTGAAGCCATCATGGGCAACCCTCCGCCCTGAAGCGCAGGTGACCCAACGGCCCGGGCTCGGGAGCCCGCTAGCCCAGCAGCAGGGCACGTGGGGATTGCCGACTCCAGACCAGCTGCCGGATTTCAGTTTCAAACAGCCAAGGCAAGCCCCAGCAGGGTGGGCTTTCTTCCCAGGCATGGGATGGACGCAGTGCCTGTGGGGCCCGGGGACCCAGCAGCCACCGATCCCCGCGCTGATGTTTGGGGTGGCACAGCCTCCTGCGATGTCCGTTCCGGCCACGCAACCCCAGCCACAGCAGCAGGGATGCCTCCCCGCCGACAGCGCTGCGCCGGCACTAGCCCAGCCACGGCAACAAGTGGGGCTGCAACTGGGAGGGCCCCAACCTCAAGCGATCGTCCCGCCGGCCGCACAAGTGCAAGCTGCCGCCCAGCCAGCCTCGGCACATCCCCCTCGGTTCCGTGCCACGTTTGATGGGGATCCCAAGAAACTGGCCTACTTCCTACATCGGGTCTGGGTGTACGTTGACCAGTTTGGGAACCAATTCCAGTCGGACCGAGAACTGATAGATGCAATACCCGAGGGGATGAATGAGGGGGAAGCAACAGAGTGGGTGGCAGAACTCCACGACGAAGCAGCCCCCAAACTCGACGCTGATGAGTTCGTCCAACTGATGCAGGTCCGTTTTAATGACCCGGCCCAGCAAGTGGAAGCTGAGGAGCAGATTAAGGGACTGAAGCAAGCGGGCCGCCCAGCCAAAGAATTGGTGTGGGAATTCCGAAGGGCGGCAGGGAAGGTGCAAGACTGGCCCAAGCATCTCTTGGTGCACACGTTCTGAGACACCCTGGAGCCAGAACTGAGAGAGTCGTGCAACATCCATGGAGTCCCGGACCAGATCCAGGACTGGTACAACACGGCCATCGTCCTGGATCATGCGACACGGGACCCCAAGAAGCCTCTGGCTGAAAGTCCAGCCAGAAGGCCTCTGGCCCGCCGATCCCAAATGAAGCAAGCTGCGGCCCCGGGCCACGAGGCAACGAGAGGCGTGAAATGCTATAGATGCAGCCAAACTGGTCATTGAGCTTCGGAGTGTTTGGCGCCGGCCCCAATTCCGCAATCAAGAGCCAGGCCAGCTCCAGGGGCCCGGAAGAAGCCCCCAAAACTGCCAGAGCGGAGTCGCTTGGCCCTAAATGCGGAAGAATCCCCTCCCTCATCTGACGAGGCCGAGTTGTTGCCGGGAGAGGAACCATCTCCCCGACGGGATGAAGGAGGCAGCAGCGAAGATGACCCGATGGTGAGTGAAGCCGTCCGCCCTTTTCTCATTAAGGCGAAAATCACAGTGCCAGAAACGGGGAAGGAAGGAGAGATAGATGCGATAGCAATAGCACTTAGACTTATATACCGCTTCATAGTGCTTTACAGCCCTCTCTAAGTGGTTTACAGAGTTAGCATATTGCCCCCAACAATCTGGGTCCTCATTTTACCCACCTCAGAAGGATGGAAGGCTGAGTCAACCTTGAGCCGGTGAGATTTGAACCACCGAACTGCAGCTAGCAGTCAGCTGAAGTAGCCTGCAGTGCTGCACTCTAACCACTGCACCACCTCGGCTCATGATAGACATGGGCTGCTCGCGATGTCTAATCAGCAAGGCTGTGGTAGAGAAGCTAGGGATCCTCACCAGACTCTTAGCCAGTCCCATCCAATTCCAACAAGTGGACAGATCGCTGATTGGGGGCCCCCCGCCACTCTCCTTACTGAATTGGTAGACTTGCAGATAGGACGTCACCATGAGCTCATTCGATTCATAGTTGCCCCCAAGATGTCAGAAACAATCATTTTGGGGCTTGCATGGTTAGACAAGTGGACTCCCACTATAAAATGGGAGGATGGCTACCGAAAGCTAACCCTAAGCATTGGGCCTTTACCCCCCAAAGAGAAACAGAACAACCGGGAGAAGCCCAAGCTTTCGAGTCCAGACCAGCCCGAGCCGGCAGACCCAGCACTCGAAGCCGAACCCCCAGGCTCTCAGCAAGTGCCGGCAGAATACCATGACTTGGAAGGAGTGTTCAGTGAGGAGGACTGCAACTACCTACCCCCTCACAGACCTACAGACTGTGCAATCGAATTCGAGCCAGGGGTCATGCTCCCAAAGCCAAAGATGTACTCAATGAACCCAAAAGTTGGAGGAGTTGAGGAGATACATCAATGCCAACCTAGAGCGGGGTTTCATCCAACCAGCAAAGTCAAGGGTTGCGGCCCCTGTGCTGTTTAAGGAAAAGAAAGATGGGGTCAGACTGTGTGTTGACTTCCGTGGGATCAACGCCGTGTGTATGCAGAACACGTACCCCCTCCCTCTCATGAAGGATTTGCTGAACCACTTATCCAAAGGCAAGTTATTCACCAAACTGGATTTGAGAGAAGCATACTATCGCATACGCATTAGGGAGGGGGATGAGTGGAAGACCACCTTTAACTGCCCATTGGGAAGCTTCCAATTCAGAGTTATGCCCTTCGGACTGCAAGGGGCCCCCGTGGTCTTCATGCAACTCATCAATGAGGTGCTCCACCCTCACCTGTACAAGGGAGTGCTCGTTTATTTGGACAATATTCTCATCTTTAGTGAGACGCTCGAGGAGCATGTGAAGCTAGTGCGGCAAGTCTTAGAGAAACTTCTGGCCACCAAGCTGTACCCAAAACTTTCCAAATGTGAGTTCCACAAAACCTCTCTAGACTATCTAGGACATCGCATCTCCAGCAAGGGGATAGAGATGGACCCAGGAAAAGTAAAAGGGGTGCTAGACTGGCAGCCCCCACACACTCACAAGCAGCTTCAGAGCTTCTTGGGTTTCGCGAACTTCTATCGACAATTCATCCCCGCGTTTGCAGAATTGGCACTGCCTTTAACTGAGCTACTAAAAACCGGCCCATTGCCCACAAAGCCAAAGCCCAATCAGCCGATCGGGTGGACTATGGAATGCAAAAAAGCGTTCGAAAGACTGAAGCGGCTGTTCGCCCAGGAACCGATTCTGTAGCACCCCGACCCAGAACGGCAGTTCATCATCCAATTGGACGCCAGTGATGTAGCGGTGGTGGTGGTGCTGTTGCAGCAGAATGAGAGAGGCCAACTGCCGTGCGCCTACGTTTCGAAGAAACTTACTGCCACCGAGAGGAGATGGGCCATATGGAAGAAAGAAGCCTATGCAGTGCAATGGGTGCTGCTCACTTGGAGGCAATTCCTGGAAGTGGGCAAGGTGCTGTTCGAGGTTTAGACAGATCACAAGAACCTTGAAAACCCCTAGAAAGCTTTTACCCAAACAGGTCCGCTGGGCGCAGTACTTCAGGAGGTTCAACTTCGAACTGAAGCACATCTCCGTGGGGAAGAATCTACTGGCTGATGCTTTGTCAAGGAAACCACAGTACGACAGCCAAAGAGAGCAAGAAATGCACTCCGTGATCCCCCCCACAGGGGAACACGGCGGGGAAAGTCCTTACCCGAGGCCAAGCCAGACGACCAAACGACCCTAGCCAGGACGCGTGGACTGCAAAGCTGAAAGCAGCCCTGCCTGGGGATCCCTGGTTCAATGACAACAAGGAGATCCTGACGATGAGGGAAGGCTTGGCATGGAAGAGGTTCAAACTATACGTGCCTGTCAGCCTCAGATTGGAGGTGCTCCAACGAAGTCACGACTCCAAATTGGGAGGACATTTTGGATTCCTAAAGGCTCTCCACCTAGCCCGGCGGCAATTTTGGTGGCCAAAGATGAAAGCTGAGGTGAAGGACTATGTAAAGAGCTGTGCCACATGCGTGATCAGGAAGCATCGGCCAGGAAAGCCACCTGGACTGCTGCAGCAAGTGGCCAACCCCAGCAAGCCCTGGGAGGAGATAGCCATGGATTTCATCGTAGAATTCCCAGACAGTAATGGAAACACAGTGATTTGGACAGTCATCGACTTATTCTCCAAGCAAGCCCATTTCATCGCATGCTCATCGCATGCTCAGGCCTACCGTCGGCCAGAAAATTAGCAAAACTGTTCCTAAGACACATTTACCGCCTACATGGAGTCCCAAAGAGAGTCATCTCCGACCAAGGTGTGCAATTCACCGCCAAGTTCTGGAGGGAATTCCTACGAGCAATTGGATCCATGCAAGGACTCAGCTCGGCATTTCATCCGAGTACAAATGGGGCAGTAGAATGTGCGAACACAATGGTGGAACAATACATCCGTTGTTATGTAGATTACCAGCAAGACAATTGGTCAGAGCTGTTGCCTTTTGCAGAAGTAGCGTACAACAACGCTGTCCATATCAGCACTGGACTAACTCCCTTTCAGGTTACCAGCGGCCAAGAGTTCGTTCCCATGCCTGAGCTGCCTACGGAGGCCCCCACGTCGGTGTCCCTAACAGAGTGGATGGAGATGCTGAAAAAAGGATGGGAGAACACCAAGAAAGCACTAGCTGAAGCAGCGGAAGCCTATAAGAAGCAATCAGACAAGCACTGATCGCTCCAGCCCCCCTTCCGATTGGGGGATAAAGTTTTCTTGCCCACAAAATACATTTGATTGAGATTGCCCAGCAAGAAGGTAGGGCCAAAATTTTGGGGTCCATTCCCCATAGTTAAAATTACATAAACCCAGTCACTGTACAACTTGCATTGCCTAGAATATTGGGAAAAATTCACCCGGTGTTTCACTGCAGCTTATTAAAACCAGTGGTTGGGTCAAACATAAGACCACGAACCCAACCACCACATCCCCCTGTAGTAATACAAGGAGAGACACACTATGAGGTGAAGAAAATCTTAGACTCCCGACTGTTTAGGGGTCAACTACAATATCTAATCTATTGGAAGGGATACCCTTTGTCAGAAGCTACTTGGATGAAAAGTTGGAATGTAAAAGCTGACAGATTGGTGAAGCAATTCCACGATAAATACCCGGACAAGCCAAAGGGTCCCCCTGGGGGTGGTGGTTAAGGATGCTTTATTAACCCCCTATTTTATTCTCTTTCTTTTCTTGTAGGACATGGCCTTTTCTTGAGGAGAGGCCGCCGGTCAGGCCGAAGCCATTTTTCTTGGGGTCTTTGGCCTGCCACACTTTATGCTATTTTAAAATGTATTCTTTGCTGTGGGAATTTGGGAGGGGTCACTGCATGAGGGATGTCTGCATGTAGCCATAACAAATTCCTTCTAGATTGTCAAGGTCATCCTTTATCCTGCACCTGCACGGAAGCAGATGGGAGTAGCTGCCAAGTTGGCAGATGAAGACTGGTTCACGTGATGGACTTGAGGGTGTGGGGACAAGGGCTTGAACTTTCAACTGGGTGGAGAAACCCCTGGGACTTCAGATTCGGGTTTCTTCCAGATGTGCCAACATGGCTCTGTTAATAAATTGGAACTTTGAGGAATACTTTGCCTCGGACTCTGATTTAAAATTGGATGCTATTTGGTACCCTGACACTCAGCTCCTGTCGTGCACATATGTTTCAAAAAAGCTCACTGCTACCGAAAGGAGGTGGGCCATCTGGGAGAAAGAGGCCTGTGCAGTTCATTGGGCACTACTCACCTGGAGACAATTCCTAGAAGGGGGCAAAGTGCCATTCGAGGTATGGACTGATCATAAGAACCTCAAAGCCCTGAAGAGCCCCAGGAAACTATTGCCCAAACAAGTCCGCTGGGCGCAATACTTCAGGAGATTTACATTCGAGCTGAAGCAAATTCTAGAAGGGGAAAACTTACTGGCAGAAGCTTTGTCCAGAAAACCACAATATGACAGCCAAAAGGAGCAGGAGGTACATGCCATCATTCCCCCCCACCAGGAAGAGACAGCAGCGCAAGTCACCACACGGAGGCAAGCTAGGAGGCCAGGCACTCTGGGACAGCACAAGCTGACCACGGTGTTGAAGGCAGCCCTGCCTGTTGACCCCTGGCTCAACGATAATAAAGAGGTCCTAACCATGAGAGAGGGGTTGGCATGGAAGGGATCCAAACTCTACATACCTGCCAGCCTTAGACTGGAAGTACTGCAAAGAAGCCATGACTCCAAACCTGGAGGGCATTTTGGGTTCCTAAAGACCCTTCACCTAGCACGATGCCAATTTTGGTGGCCAAGGATGAAAGCAGAGGTGGAAGATTATGTTAAGAGCTGTGCCATGTGCACAACCAGGAAAAATCAGCCAGGAAAACCCCCTGGATTACTACAGCATGTGGCTAACCCCAGCAGACCCTGGGAAGAGATAGCCATGAACTCCCAGACAGCAGCGGCAATACGGTGATTTGGACATTCATCGACTTGTTTTCCAACCAAGCTCATTTCATCGCTTGCTCGGGACTACCATCAGCCAGAAAGCTAGCCAACCTATTTCTCAAACACATTTATCGCCTGCATGGTGTTCCAAAAAGAGTCATCTCCGACCGAGGTGTACAGTTCATGGCTAAGTTCTGGAGAGAGTTCCTGAAGGCGATTGGATCGACCCAAGGACTCAGCTCGGCTTTTCATCTGAGTACGAACGGAGCAGCTGAACGTACAAATGCAATGGTTGAACAGTACATCCGTTGTTATGTGGATTACCAGCAGGACAATTGGTCTGAGTTGCCATTTGCAGAAGTGCTTATAACAATGCTGTCCATAGAAGCACCGGACTAACTCCTTTCCAAATTACCAGCGGTATGGAAGTCGTCCTCATGCCTGAACTACCCCGGGAGGTTCCCACCTCCATGTCTCTGTGAATGGAAGGAGACGCTGAAAACTGGGTGGGAGAACACCAAAAAAGCACTGACTGAAGCAGCAGAAGCCTACAAGAAGCAAGCTGACAAGCACCAATCGCTCCAGCCCCCCTTCTGGGTCGGGGATAAAGTTTTCTTGTCTACAAAATATATACGATTAAGAATGCCTAGGAGGAAACTGGGACCAAAGTTCTTGGGTCCTTTCCCAATAGTTAAGATAATCAACCCAGTAACAGTTCAGCTTAAGTTACCTAGAATATTGGGGAAGATTCACCCTGTCTTCCACTGTAGTCTATTAAAACCTATGATTGGGTCTACCATAAGGCCACTGACCCAACCATCCCCTCCTCCAGTAGTCATCCAAGGAGAGACTCACTACGAAGTAAAGAAAATTTTAGACTCCAGAATGTATAGGGGTCGATTGCAATATTTAGTGCATTGGAAGGGGTACCCTTTGTCTGAAGCTACATGGGTGAAAAGTTGGGATGTTGGATGCCGACAGATTGGTAAAGCAATTCCATGAAAAATACCTGAACAAGCCAAAGGGTCACCCTGGGGGGGGGAGGTGGTTAGTGATACTGTATTAACCCCCTATGTTATGTTCTTTCTTTTTCTCTAGGACACGGTTTTCTCCTGAGGGGAGGCCGCCTGTCAGGCCGGAACCAGTTTCATTGGGATCCTAGGCCTGCCACACTTTATATTATTCTACTATGCTTTTTCTACTATGGGAAAATGGGAGGGGGGATTGCATGAGGAGGTTAGTATGTAGCCATAACAAATTCCTTCTAGAAAGCCAAGGTCATCCTTTGTCTCTGTACCTCTGCACCTGCTTGGAGGGAGTTGGGTGCACCTTGCCAGCATGGCAATAGAAGATTGGACAACGTGATGGATTTGTGGGTGTGGGGACAAGGACTTGAACTTTCAACTGGGTGGTGAAACCCAGGGGTCACCCAGATGTGCCAACATGGCTCTATTAATAAATTGGAACTTTGAGGAAACCTTTGCCTTGGACTCTGATTTAATTTTGGATGCTATTTGGAACCCTGACAGGGTCCCTGTGTCCCCTGTGCTGACTTCTCCTGTTTGTGGGCTCCAAGAGGAGCCTAAGCCACTCTGTAGCAACGGTGAAGCAAAGAGGGGCACCCTGAGAGGTCGAGGAGAGTCGCAGCTCTCCTGTCTGACCCGGGGTTTACTTTCCCTCTCAGCCACGGCAGGAACGAAGAGGCTGCCTAAAGATGGCCACCCCAGAGCTGGGACAACCAATGACTTTCTAAGACTGGTGCTGGAGCGGAGAAGGTGAACAGTGAGTGGAACTGGGGGAGAGGATTTTTGCTTTACCTTAAATTTAACCCCAAGGAGCAATCCAGAATAATCGGCTCAGAATCAGCTGTTTACCAGACCACATGACCAGAAGTGAAGGGGGCTGGAGTGGAAATAATAAACTTTGAAACTGTGAAATACACAGAAAATTGAACCCCAAAGCTGGGAAGATGTGGTACTGGGAAGGTATTTTTTATGCTGGACTCAATTAAAAACTTATTCTGTTTTTATAACTCTGTTATAATTAAAAGTACGCTGGAAATGTGGTTATATTGAAATTTAAGCTAAGAGTGCCACCTGCTGACGAAAGAGAAAACTGCATGTTAGAAAATAAGTTAATTTTTCAAGGCTGGGAATTGTGTGAAAATTTTTATTGAATTACTTCTAACCACTCTATGACTATTGGATTATTGGATACTCAAGATTAACCTCTGGAACTATCTAAATGGAACTGATTGTTAATGGGACATAAAGAATTGGGACTAGTAACTTAAAGATTGAACAAATAGCTTCTTAGACTGTTGGATAAAAATTGATTTTTTTAAAAACAAAATAAGGTACCTAATAAAGAAGAGATGAGTGGAATTTACTTTTTCAAAATTTAAAAAACAATATGGAGAAATAATT
>QLTV01000979.1:98264-110584 GCA_003457575.1 Thermophis baileyi
TTTTTTTCTTCAGGGGAGGCCGCCTGTAAGGCCGAAGCCATTTTCTTTGGATCTTTGGCCTGCCACACTTGATGCTAGTTTAAAATGTATGCTTTGCTATGGGAATGTGGGAGGGGCAGTTGCGGGAGGGATGTCTGCATGTAGCCACAACAAATTCCTTCTAGATCGTCAAGGTCATCCTTTGTCATGCACCTGCACGGAAGAAGGTGGAGTTTCAACCAAGCTACCAGAGGATGAAGCAATGAAGATTGGTTCATGTGATGCACTTGGGGGTGTGGGGACAAAGGCTTGAACTTTCAACTGGGTGGAGAAACCCCGAAGGCTTCATATTCGGGATTTCTCCCAGCCGTGCTGACATGACTCTGTTAATAAATTGGAACTTTGAGGAAACGTTTGCCTCGGACTCTGATTTAATTCCAGATGCTATTCGGAACCCTGACAGCATCACTTAACTCACCATGGGCCGAGACATACAGCTGAGTATCATCAACATATTGGTGATACCTCAGTCCATGGTGAGGTATAATCTCACCCAGTGGCTTCATATAATGTTGAACAGGAGCCTTACATTCCTGGCGAGACTTGGAGACCACCTGGCACACCCTTCCGCCGGCTCTCCACTTTCTGCCTGCCCCAAGGCCCCCGCCAGCCCAGTGAACCCTGAGGCCGGCGGAGCTCCATAGATGCGCGCCCCGACGCGCACCAAAGGTCCCGGAGCCGAAGCCGGGAAGGCGAGAGGGGTGACGGCGGCGGCAGCCGCGCTCCGGCAGCGTCACGTCCCATGTCATGTGCCGTCCCGGAGCACGGTCTCCGGGCTGGCGGGGGCCTTCCTCGCTGGGCGCTGCTGCACCGGCGGCTCCGCCCTGCCCAGCTCCACCCGCCACCACTTCCTGCGAACTTCCCAGGAGACAGCCAGAGCGAGGGGTGGGCGGGAGCGCGTGGGCCTGGCTGTTGCTCGGCTTACCTTCCTGGCTTGGCTCGGAGACCGCCCAGCATGCCCATCCGCCGGCTCTCCACTTTCTGCCTGCTCCAAGGCCCCCGCCAGCCCAGAGACCGCGCTCCTGGATGGCACATGACAGGGGACATGACGCTGCCGGAGCGCGGTTGCCGCTGCCATCGCCTCTCTCGCCTTCCCGGCTTCGGGACCTTTGCGGGCCGGGAAGCGTCGGGGCGCGCACCTATGGAGCTCCGCTGGCCTCAGGCTGTCGCTACTGTTATGGCGAATCACCTGCCGCCCCTCTTTGCCCTCTTAGCGCCCCCCTGCAGCCACCCTTGCCTCTTACCGCCCTCCTAAGTCATCCCACCGCCCCCAGGGGGCTGTACCGCCCATTTTGGGAACCACTGGACTAGATGACCTCCAAGGTCCCTTCAACCTCTGTTAAATCTGTTATCTTGCCACCATCTCAAGCCGTATAAGAATCAATACTTTTTTCTGCAGAAAAAGAAGATATAAAGTAACATTTTGGAAGAAATTATCCCGGTATAAAAGGGCCGATCTGGAGCTTTCCCCCAGGAATCTGCCTATTTCGGCCCCTGAACCAAAAGGCTCCTTTTTATTCTCTTTCACTCTTGGAGGAAGAAAACGCAGGTCCCCCCCCCAAAAGTCCCCCTTCTCCACACCCCAAAAGAAACCGAGAAGCCAAGAAGAGAAACGCAAAAGACGCTAAAAGTAAAAAAGAAAAACCACCCCACCATCTCCGGGGGTTTTCCCCCGGAGGCTGCCAGGTAACAGCCGCAGGCAAAGCGGCGCCTGGCTCGGCTTCAAGGGAAGAAGAAACTATTACTGCCTCGGAAGCCCGAATGGCCGCGGTGGTTGCAAGTGGGGTAGACCTGGGACTTGGCCTCCCTGAGGGAAAGGCTGACTGGAGGGGAAAGAAGGGCCGGAGATCAGGGGAGGGAAATAATGGCGTTTTTCGGATGAGATCGGGATCAGAGGCAGCCGCTGCTTCAGCCCCGACCGCCTCAGAGGACAAAAGACCCACAAAAGGAGCCTCTGGATCACCAAACGCCGCAGAAACAGCACAAAAATCCTTCCGCTCATCCAGCTCATTTCTCGGCTGTCCCACAGCATAATTTGGGGGGCTTCCCCAGAGAAGAGACAGGGGGGCAAATTATCCCCCAAAGCCCCAGAAAACGAGAAGCAACGGATGAAAAGTAACCCAGGAGAGAAGCAACCTGGAGTTAAGGAGAAACTTCCTGACAGTGAGGAGAATTAACCAGTGGAACTGCTTGCCACCAGAAGTCGTGGGTGCTTCATCACTGGAGGGTTTTAAGAAGAGACTGGACAGCCACTTGTCAGAGATGGTATATAGGTTCTCCTGCCTGAGCAGGGGCTGGACTAGAAGACCTCCAAGGTCCCTTCCAGCTCTCTTCTATTCTAACTGCAGGCTGTTGTTGGTTCTGCCCGTCAATAAAACTCCTTTTTTAAGCAGCCTCCATTTTCTTCCCTTCTTGGAACTGGACCTGATTTTTCTTCCGACACTATCAGGGGATAAAATGGAAACCCACGACTGGTAGGTGCAACTGAAGAGATTTAGTGTGGAGGAAATATGCAGCTGCTGTCCAAAGGAAGAGGGAGACACGGACACAAACTTGTAGTTTTATATCAATATAAATGTATTTAACATTTGCAGCAGAGAAGAGAGTCAGGAACATCCTGAGGTAAATCTCAGAGCCCAGAAGAAAAAGGCAGGAAAAAGGGAAACGCCCCCTTTCCACCCGCAGCAACCAATCAGAGCGCTGATCCCCTCAGGCGGGAGCCCGCCCTCGCTCAGCCACAACGGGGTGTTCGGGTCCATTCTGCACTTTCCTTCTCCAGCTGTTAAATTGAATATCTTCACATTTAAAGTGTTCAAAGGAAACCACCTAAAATGACTTTGCTTTTGTCCATTAGATTGAATTGTCCGGCTGGAATGGTTTTTTTAATTTATCTTGCACTGTGCTAAAAAGAAGTCAACCTCTTTTTTTTCTTCTCTAGTACCTCAGGCTTCCTTTTCCCCTCTCTTTCTCCTTCCCTTAATTTCCTATTTCTATTTTTCTTTGTGTTTTGTATAATAAATAAATAAATAAATACACAAGATCTTGAGACTCTAGAAAAAGTGCAGAGAAGAGCAACAAAGATGGAAGCTAAAACATAAAAAACGGTTGCTGGAACTGGGTCTGTCTAGTCTGATGAAAAGAAGGACGAGGGGGGACATGATGGCATCTTCCAATATCTCCGGGGCTGCCACAAAGATTTATTTTCTCTCCTATCCTCTTCCCTTCCCTTCCATCCTATAAAGAAATAAGAAGCAGACCGAATGAAAGAGATGGAGGTGGAGTTGCACTATATATAAGAAACAACCAAACCGCTCTAGAAACGCCACAGAAGAAAGAGGAAAACCTTCTTCAATGCATTTGGGTTGATATGAAAGGGGGAAAAGAAGCACAGAAGTCGAAGCCTTTGTCGGGCAGGGAGCCATGGAGAGGGGCCTTTCCTCCCCTACTCCCATGCCCATCATCCCTGCCCTCTCCCTTCCCCTCAGACGCGCTCCTCTTTCCCGCCCTTTCTAACGAACCTGGCACTTTGAGCCAAATCCCCCAGGGGGCGCCTTCTGCCAAGAGAAGGTAATGTAAGGCTCTTCCCCATTGGTCCACCGGAGGGTGAACGTCACGGCTGGCTTTCCAGAGGAGGCGGCGAAGTGAGTGAGATTACAAACGCTTGCCGCTCTAGGACGCCGCACTCGCTCTCCTTAACCCCTGGGGCTCCGCAGGAGGCGGCGAGGCTGAGGGAGAGTCTGGCGGGGAGACATCCAGACGTGCCCCGGGTGAGGGGGGGTGGCTCTTCCCGGGTCCCATTTTACCCAGCCGCCCTCTCCCTGCAGGGGGATGCCGGGAAGGCGGCGGGGATCCGGGGAAGAGCCCGAGTGGGTGGGGGGAGAGGAGGGTCGGCCCAGCAGGAGAGGAGAGAAGCCGGGCGAGGAGGCGGCAGGATTCGCACCAGGCTCCCCGAGGGCCCGATCCTGTCTCCGGAGGGGGAGAGAAGCGGGGCGGCCTCTCCAGCTGCCTCCGTCCCGGCCCTGCTCGGGGGGACCTCGGCCCTGCGCTGGGATGAGCCGCTTGGGGCTCCGGGCAGGGTGGGTGAAGGTCGCTCAGTGGCTGAATTCCACTTTCTAATTCTTGGCGTTGGTTTTTCTTTCCATCTCAGATACAGAAACTGGAAGCCATTTGTGGTCTTTGCAAGGCAAACTCCAGATGCTGGACCTGGTGGTTCTGGAGCAGCTCCTGGCTCTCCTGCCCCCAGAGATGGAGGGCTGGGTACGGGAGTGTGGAGCAGAGACCAGCTCCCAGGCGGTGGCCCTGGCGGAAGGCCTCCTCCTGAGCCAGGCGGAGGAGCAGAAGGAGCAGGTCCAGTTGCAGGTGAGACGCTTTAGGGAGCTCAGAAGGGAATAGAGAATGTGTTTGAATACTTCACCCCTCCTTCCCAAACTTCTCCGGTGTTCATCATATGTGGCAATTCACCAATTCTTGTAGGACATTGTTCCATTGTTTTCTCACTCAACCTCACGGATGGATATTGGGGGCTTTGAGGTGGTGTTCCGAATCTGGGAATCCACTTTGTCATGTGATGTACATTAATTCTGCTTCATTTTTCCTTCCTCCTGTTTGAAGTGCTGCACTGTGGAGATCAGTGATCTTGAGGGAAAGAAGAATCCATCAAAGCCCCCTCAGGAGCTATTTTTCAGGAGGATCCCTTGGGAAGATTCAAGTCAGGACACCTCAGGAGGTAATGGAAGATCCTCCAATTGCGCATCTGTCTTACCTTTGCTCTCTCTTCTCTTCTATAGAATATCTCCTCCTATTTTGTTAATTATGCATTTTGAAATTATTTATTCCTTACAGAGAAAGAAAGAACAAAGTTTTCTGGTTTTTATGACGGAGATCAAACAGCGGTTGAACCTCCAAATCAAGTAAGAAAGGGAAAAGTTATTAGATTTGTATTCTCCCTTCAGGAAGTGAAGCGGGTGTGCAGAGTGCCCTCTCCTTCTGTTTCCCCCCCTTGTTTGGCCAGGATTATTTTTGTGTTCTTCCGCAACATGGAGAGCAGAATAGCAGGTTCAAGTTGCTGTCAGCCAGCATAGCTTCCTCTGGTTATCTTGTTCTGCTAGGTACTCCGCCAACGTTGAGTTTACAAGAAGCAATTCTTGAAAAGTCTTTCAAGAAATAGGAATAAACGTATCACAGTGGCAGGAACTGCTAGAGACCCATTTTTTGGGGGTAATTCTTTGACTCAGATTTGTGCACTCACATTACCACATTACCATTTTAAAAAAGTCTTATTTATAACCTGTAGTTCAAAAATAAGCAAATCGTATTAAAAAATAAAGCACACTATTAAAATCCAAAGGGAGTGGCCCTGTTGAGCATGTAATCATGGTACTTTGGGCTACAAAATAATTTTCAATCCTCTGATTTGCGCCTCGATTAGGAGATCAAACATTCCCGCCTTGCAAAGGCTGAGAAATGACTTTCCCAGGGAATTTTCTCTTCTTCCTTTTCTTCCTTTCAGCCAATGGCTCAGACTACTAGATCAATCAATGATAGACAGAGTGATAGATCAGTTGATCCAGAAGTGGGATTACTTTACTGAAAGGCACTGAAGGTTTTGCAGAATCAATGAACTTGATAAAACTTCCCCAAATATTTCTTTAGTGAAAGCAATTTTCAGATTTGCCCATTTTCTCACCTAAAATTTATTTATTTATTTAATTTGAATTTTTTTTTTAATTTTTAGTATAATCATTCCATCTTCGATTGAACAGTGTGTTGTCTGGGTACAAATATTTTTGTTAAACAATAATCAAAATTACAACATCCTTCATTACATTGATATTCTGCAATATTTAACATAGTAATGTTCCACATATTAATTCTACAATGTTAACATAGTAATATTCAACATACTAGTCATAATATTTACTTATCTCTTTTAACATATCTTTATTTTGTTTCCCTGTTTCTAACTTCCATTTTTTATTATTTAACCATTGATAAAATAGATCCCATACCATATAGTATATTCAGTTTGCTCTTTCTCCTTAATTGCCGGCGTTAATCTATTCATTTCTGCACATTCTAATATTTTCCTAATCACATTCTCATCTGTAGGTATCTCTTCACTCTTCCAATTTATTTCTGGTTTTAAATCAATACGTTTGATTTCTTTCAACCATGTATGTATTTCTGTCCAGTATTTTTTTGCTTTTGAGCAAGTCCACCACATGTGATAATATGACCCAGGTATCTGGTGGCACTTCCAGCATTTAGCCGATTTGTCTTTAAACATCCTTGCCAGCTGCACTGGTGCAAAATGCCATCTATAGAACATCTTATACAAATTTCCTTTATATGCGGTTGACATTGTTAATTTGTAATTCCTGTCCCACAATTTTTGCCATTTATCTAATTCAATTGTATAATCAAAAGTTTTTGCCCATGCTATCATTGTTTCCTTTACTTGTTCGTCCTCCAATTTAATGTATATTAAGTAGCTATATGGTTTTTTTTAATCAATTTTTCTTCTACCCCTGTTAATATCTTATCTAATTTTGTTGGTTTTTTTATAGAAACCATATAGTTTTGCATCTTTCTTGTATCTAGAATGTACCTGCACTTGTGAATACTGTGTCAGATCAATCCCTTGATCGCTCAATTCTTGTTTATTTTTTTAATTTTAAAAGTTTTCTTTTATTAAACAAACATTAAAAACATTGGACACAGTGTGACCATCCTGTTTTTGTCATTTCTTTACATATTTTTTACATAACAACAAATATAATTATTACTCATCATACATTACTATTTTGATCTTATAAACATATCCCTTGTCCTCGTTGGTTTATATGTCTAAGCCTTGTCAGATTTCCATTCTCCAAACCGTAAGTCTTCTTACGACTCCGACTCCTTTTCCTTCTTTCCAACCATTGATACAGTTTGTCCCATATTTCAAAGTATTCTGTCTCACCCTTATTTTTGAATTCTAATGTTAGCCTGTCCATTTCTGCGCATGCCAAAATTTTCTTTATTATTTCTTCTTCCGGAGGGGGTTTCTTCATTTTTCTAGTATTGCGCATAAACCAGTCTTGCTGCAGTTATAACATGCAGCATTAGTTATATCTGTCCCTTGTCATATTTCTCTTTTGTGATTCCTAGTAGAAACAGTTCTGGTTTCATATCTATGTTTTTATTTAATATCTCTTCCAGCCATGTCTTTATCTGGTGCCAAAATTTCCTAGCTTTTATACATAACCACCACATATGATAAAAAGATCCTTTCGCTGATTTGCATTTCCAACATTGCGGTGAAAGCTTCCTGTTCATTTTTTCTAACCTTGTAGGCGGAAGGTGCCACCTATAGAACATTTTATATAAATTTTCTTTATAAGCAGTAGCCAAGGTTAGTTTCCTGTTTCTCTCCCATAGTTCTTGCCATTTGTCCAGATCAATATTATAACCAAAATTTTGGGCCCATGCTACCATAGTTTCCTTCACTTGTTCTTCCGCCATTCTATATTCCAATAAATATTGGTAAATTTTCTTTATCACATTTTCGTCCGCTCGTAGCAAAATTTTGTCTAGCGCCATTGTTTCTTAATACCCCTTCTTTTCTATCTTTCATATAGCGTGATTTAATCTGCAGATATGCCCACCATTCCAATTCTACCCCTTCCTCTTGTAGTTCTTTTCTAGATTTTAAATCCCCTCCTTCATTTAGAATATCCTTATACGTAACTGATTTCCCCATGTTCATAAAATTTGGATGCACCAACACCTCTAACATAGAGAGCCAGGTCGGAATTTCCATGTAGTTCTGTTGTTTGACTTTTATCCATACTTCAAAAATAGCTCATCTAACTTGAGCACTTCACGTGATCTTGATTCTATCCCTCTGTTTATGCAGCCTAGAACTGTGTTGGCTTTTTTGGCAGCTGCTGCACACGGCTGGCTCATATTGAAATGGTTGTCCACTAGGACTCCAACATCCCTCTCACAGTTACTACTGTTGAGCAAGGTACCACATATACTGTACCTGTGCATTTTGTTTTTCTTGCCTAAATGTAGAACCTTACTTTTTTCACCATTGAATTTCATTTTGTTAGATAGCGCCCAATGTTCAAGTCTGTCAAGATCCTTCTGTATCTTGAGCTTATCTTCTGGAATGTTGGCTATTCCTGCCAGTTTGGTGTCATCTGCAAATTTGATGAGTTCCCCATCTATCCCCTCATCCAAGTCATTGATGAAGATGTTGAAGAGTATTGGGCCTAAAACAGAGCCTTGGGTACTCCACTGCGTACTTTCCTCCGTGTAGATGCAGTTCCATTGAGCACTACACGTTGAGTGCGGTTGGTCAGCCAGTTTTGAATCCATCTGTTGGTGTTGCTGTCTAACCCACATTTTTCTACTTTATGTAGTAGTAAGTTATGGTCTACTGATTAGTTTCCTGTTTCTCCCATAGTTCTTGCCATTTGTCCAGATCAATATTATAGCCAAAATTTTGAGCCCACGCTACCATAGTTTCCTTCACTTGTTCTTCCGCCATTCTATATTCCAATAAATATTGATAAATTTTCTTTATCACCTTTTCGTCCGCTCCTAGCAAAATTTTGTCTAGCGCCGTTGAATCTTAATACCCCATCCTTTTCTATCTTTCATATAGCATGATTTAATCTGCAGATATGCCCACCATTCCAATTCTACCCCTTCCTCTTGTAGCTCTTTTCTGGATTTTAATCCCCTCCTTCATTTAGAATATCCTTATACGTAACTACTTTCCCCATGTTCATAAAATTTGGATGCACCAACACCTCTAATGTAGAGAGCCAATCTGGAATTTCCCTGTAATTCTGTTGTTTGACTTTTATCCATACTTCAAAAATATCTCGTCTAACATGATGCCTTTGGAAGTACTGGTGAGCTTTGTGTCTGCCATCCCACAAAAATGCGTGCCATCCTATTTGCATGTCATGTCCTTCCAACATTAATAACCTCTTATTTTTTAAATTTATCCATTCTCTCACCTATGTGAGTGCGGCAGCTTGATAGTATCTTTCCCAATCCGGTAGGCCGACTCCTCCTCTTTCTTTAGCTCCTTGTAATAATTCTAATTTAATTATAGGTCTTTTCCCTTGCCAAATAAATTTAGATAGCATTTTGTTCAAATTTCTGAAATATTCTTTATCCAATTTTATAGGTATGTTCTGAAATAGGAAAAGGATTTTTTGGCAAGAATGTTCATTTTTACAGTTGCGATTCTCCCCATAAGGGAGAGTTGCAACTTTCCCCATCTTTCCAGATCTGCCTTTATTTGATTGTTTAATTTGCTATAGTTATCTTCTTTAATATCTTGCCGTTAATAATATTCCCAAATATTTCACTTTTTTCTTTATTTGGAGACTTATTCTCTCCATCAATTCTTTTTTTCTGTATTTTGGACATATTTTTGACTATCATTTTAGTTTTTTCCTTATTTACTCTCAATCCAGCTGCTTCCCCAGATTCTCCCAGTACTTCCATAAGGCACAAGCCAGATTGTAGTGGCTCTTCTATTATAAATACAAGATCATCTGCAAAAGCTTGCAGTTTGTAAATTTCTTTCTTAATTTCCAGTCCTCTAATTTGTTTATCCTTCCGGATTATTCTTGTCAATACCTCTAGAGTTAATATAAACAATAGCGGTGATAATGGGCATCCTTGCGTCGTACCCTTCTGAATCTTAAAGCTTTGTGTTACTTCCCCATTTATTATGACTCTTGCCTCTTGATTGGCATATATTGCTTTAAACACATTTATAAAAGTTTCACCAAATTCCATATATTTTAACTCTTTCAATATAAAATCCCATTATCGAAAGCTTTTTGAGCATCTAAAAATATCAGTGCCACCCGTGTCTCACTATGCACTTCATAGTATTCTAACACATCCAATGTCATCCTCATACTGTTTCTTATTTGCCTTTTGGGCAAAAAACCATTTTGGTCAATGTGTATAAATTTATTCAAATATCTTTTTAGTCTTTCAGCCATTATTGCCATAAATATTTTATAGTCCGAATTCAACAATGATATAGCTCTATAGTTTTGAATTAGTGTTAGGTCAGTATTCTCCTTTCGGATCAAAGCGATATTTGCCTCCGCCCGGTGAAGCCGGTATCTTTGCTTCTTTTAATACCGCATTGAATACCTCAATTAGTATTTCTCCTGTAGAATCTTGTATTTCTTTACATAGTTCCGATGGTAACCCGTCAGGACCTGGCGTTTTGTTATTTTTCTGTTTTTTAATTGCCTGTATTAATTCTGACATTCTTATATCTTCATTCAACATATTTTTTAACTTCTCTGGAACTTTGGGTAGTTCAGCTTTCTTAAAACATTGTTGTATTTTATCTTCTGTATTGCAATCATCATTTTTGTAGTTTCTTATAAAAGTCATAAATTATATTTTTCTTTTCATTTTGGTAGAATATAATTTCCCTCCTCATATTGTAGTTTACTAATCCACCTTCTTTCTTTTTTTTCTTTTTCAATTTATATGCTTGCCATTTCCCTGGCTTATTTGCATTTTCAATTTTTTTTTTGCTTACTCCGCTTTATTTGTTGTGCTAGATCTTCTTTTTCGAGAATATTCAATTTATGTTTAATTAATTCCATTTGTTGTTTGATGTCTCCTCTTTGAGGTTCTATTTGTAATCCTGTCTCTAGCTTTCTGAATTCCTCCTCTAGGTTTTTCTGTCGTTGTTTCTTCTTTTTATTTTCTTTGGCCATATATGCTATTGCAATGTCTCTCATAAATGCTTTTGCGGTATCCCATACGTTTTGTAGATTTGTGTCTTCTTTTTTATTTTCTTGAAAGAACAGACGCATTTGTTCTTCCATCTTCAACCTAAATTCCTCATGTTTTAAAATTGATCGTTTTAGGGTCCATCTAATCATTTTCTTTTGTCCCTTCCACCTAATTCTTACTGGGTTATGGTCCGCCCAAAGGTTAGTCTCTATTTCCACTTCCTCTACTTCCGCATTTAATTCTGTCAACATCCAGACCATATCAATTCTGGACCACGATTTGTGTCTGTTCAAATAGTATGTAAATTGATTTTCCCCTTCGTTTCGCTCTCTCCAACTATCTTGTATATTCAATTCCTCTACCATTTTGAAAAAAGATTTAGGTAGGATTCTTCTAACTCCTTTCCTTGCTTTATCGTTTTTATAATCTAATTTTCTGTCAGCTATGGCATTGAAGTCCCCCAAAATACAAATATTATCTCCTTCTATCTCCCAAATTATATTATACAATTTCCTATAAAATTGTTCTTGCCCCTCGTTTGGGGCATAGATTCCTACAAGAATAATTGGTTTGTGATTTAATATTACTTCTATTATTAAGATCCTACCCTCGTCATCCTTGTAAATTTGTTTAGCCAAAATCTTCTCCTTAACATAAAACACTACCCCTCTTTTTTTATATTGCGAAAGCGATGCAAACATCTTTCCCAGTTTTGGGTATACCAATAATTGCTCATTTTGATTCTTTATATGAACTTCTTGTACTGCTATTATATCTAAATTCATTTTATTTAATTTGTTTAAAAAAAATTCCTTTTTGGAGGGGAATTCAAACCGTTAATGTTCAAGGATAGAATCTTAGTCTCTTCCTGTCCTTCTCTACTTATATCTGGGTCTTGTCTGGGTTGTCTTGGTTTCTTTTGGTTCATTAGGTCTTCCTTCATTATTTTCCATTTTTCCTCCTTTCCCTCTATCTCTCTCCTTACTCTGTAGTTCTATCTCTTCTATGGCCGTTGGTCTTAATTCTCCTTCTTCTCTTATTTCTCTCTCTTCTAATTCTTCCTCGCTACTGAAATTCCTATTATAAAATTCCTCTGCTTTTTCTACCGTATCTATTCTGAATCTTTCCTGCCACAAAATCATTATCCCCTCTGGCGTCAACCATCTAAAATTGATATTATGTCTAGAGATGTAAAATTTCCGGAAATTTTGAAGCTTGGAAAAAAACCCGGTTTTTTTCTTTTTTGGGGGGGGGGGGAAACGGAAATTTTGGGAAAAATTGAAAAAAATGCTACATTAGCACTTTTTTGTCTTTTTAAGATTGAAAGTCATTCTGTTACTTTAGGAACATAAAATATGACTATGGACAATTTGGCTTGGCATAAAATTATCACAACTAGCATATTAAAAATATAGTGTAGCCAAACAATTATCACAAACAGAATTTACTTTTTTATAATATTTATTTGTAACAAAGGGAGCAACAATCTCCTGAACTGCTTA
>QLTV01000979.1:134253-147170 GCA_003457575.1 Thermophis baileyi
GGGGCCGGGGGGATCCTCCGCTCGGCTCTCTCGGGAAAGGCGCCGCTTCGCTTTACGGGAGAAAAAGGCGATTCCCTTCCTTGAAACCCGCGTTTCCCTTGCTCGGAACGTCTGGACGAACCGGCCGCTTCGCCTTTCCCTCCCCTCGACCCCCCTCTTCTTTCTGTGGGTCAGGATCCCCCTTTTCCCTGCAAAGCGGCCCCTGATGAAGATCCCGGAATGAAGTTTGGCCGTTTCTCCTCCGCTTCCCGCTCCTTTCCGCGGAGCACTTCCATATCTTGGCCATAATGTCAAGGTATTTTTCTCTTTCGGCAGAAATATATATCAAGTAACATTTTGGAAGAAAGTTTGAAATATAAAAGTGCAGATATGTTGTTGGATCGTGATGAGCCTTTTCCCCCCCGGAATTTTGCATATTTTGGCTGTGGAACAGGAAGCTCCCCAAAAACAAAAGGCTCCTTTTTATTATTTTTATTAAAATTATCATGGTATAAAATAGAAAATAAAGATAGTAGGGAAATGGGAAAGGGAAGGGGAAGTGTAGGATATAGTGGAAAAGGGAAAGGAAAAGAACAATTTTCAAGGAAGCAGAATACAAAGTGAAAATTCAGCCCCCATTTTTCCTTCAACTGAACATTCTTAGTAAATTTAGAACATTTCTGTAACAACCAATCCTAAATCAGCAAATCCTACAGACAAGGTTTCCCTTTCTTTTGCCGCAAGCAAAGTCCAGAAGTGGTTTCCAGGTAGAAACACAGCTGGATCTATTCTTTTCTCTGGTCAAAACAATTAATTTTTCCATCTCTGCCAACTCCATCATTTCTTTCATCCGTCATTTCTGGGGATGGAGGTAGCTTTCCAGTTTTGCATATGAAGAATTCTGGCTGCACTCAGCATGTACAGTAATAAAGTTCCAATTTTTATTTCAAGTTTCTATTCAGTAATCCTAAAAGGCAAATATCTGGTTTTCAATAGATGCAGAGAGATAAATCTCATTTACACAATCAAAAGCCCAGGAAGGGAACAAAAAAGACACACCTCCCCTCCAACAGCCAAAAGATAAGCAGGGATCAGCACCAGACAAACAAGCAGGCAGGAAACAATACTCCAATGGAGGAACCAACTCTGGTAGGGCATATAAACAGGCAGGAAACCCCGCTCTCCTTTGCATTGAGGATGTTACCTAGCTGGGTAATGAAATGTCTCCAAGCGAACAACCAAACTCAAGAGGCACCAAGGCCGCCACAGTTCAACCCAAGCTGCATATATTCTCTTCTGTTGGAATAGATTCTCTTTTGAGAATGCCTGTCCCAGGACTACAGATCCCATCTTCATCAGCTGACCCCTCACTACCACCCCCATCTGGGACAAGAAGATTCTTTGTGGTTCAAGACAACAACCTGGTTCAAGCGGCTTCTCCTTCCTCCCCTCTGAACCCACCAAAAATCCCAGCTCCCTCCTGGAGGGGGGCAAACATCCCACCTTCTGCTGAGCATCCGAAATTCAGGGATGGAGGGAATCTGGAGCTGAGACTGTTCGGACAGCATCCACTCAGCTCATTCCGGGGTTTCTTACAGTCTAATGTTTATTCTTTTATTCAAATAAAAGCAAAAGAAACTGACTCGGAGGAGAACAGAAATGAAGATGAAGCTGCTGTGGGTTCAAAGCAGGGAGAAGAGATGGAGAATCCAGGTGGGATCCATGGAAGGGGAAAACAGTTGAGACTCTGCAGGGCAGAGAGCAGTTGATCTCTGAGATCTCCTCTCAGGAATGGGGGATCTCAGCATGCAGAGCATCTGGGATCTTTCTGGATCTGGTGGCCTCAGTCTTGGCTAAGTGCCAGGTGAATTTCGGGCGAAGTGGCTGTCAGGTGGATGGTTGCAGCCATAGCCCTGAATGGGGGTCTCTGCTGAGCAGGAGAGACTGGGGGGAGGGGTCTGGAGGGTCAAGCAGTCCCAGAGTCCCTGGGGGCAGTCTAGATGATCTCCACCTCCAATAAAGCCCTGAAAGGAAGTTGGGGGGGGTTGTCTCAGCAGGAGAAGGTCCAGGCTGCCCTTCTCCCCCTCCTTCCAACCTGCCACCTTCAACCTCCATTTTCAGAGGTTGTGAAAAAGGGAGAAATTCATCAGCTACTGAAAAAAACCACATCCTTTTGCATCTGAGATCAGGATTAAGTCACCAGGGCTGCAGAGAAAAGAGACGGGGAAGAATATTAGAATATAAAGTGAAACCTTCAGTTTAAATAAGGTATTTTTGGAGGGTCTGCAGGAAAAACACGGGATGGGCTCCCCCTCTTACTCCCTATCAGCCCCTCCCCTGGCAGGCCCACACTGCAGGGGGGTGGTTGATAGGCAGGGACAGATAGAGGGAGAATCCACCCCCCTTTCAGGGAGGAAAAGGCTGGGAAGGACCAGCAATTCATCTTCCAGGGTTTATGGAAATCTCCCTAATTGTCTTAATTAGAGGATTAATCAAGAGAGGGGGGCTCCCTCCTTGCAGATGTTCCAGATGAACAAAAAAGATGGGGCTAGGATGGGGGTGGCAGCAAAGGGGGGAACCTGGTGTCACATTGAGAGAAATTGAGTGAAATGTCACAAGGAAAGGGAGGGGGTCAGGAAGAACAGCCCACAACCTTGGGGTGCTCCCTCCCTGAGGGAGGAATGGGAAGGAATGGCCCCCTCCTTCCCTTCCCTTTTGCAATTTCCCAAAACTTGGAAAACCCCTGGGCAAAATTTTAGTGTTTGTGTATGTGTGTTTTGGTTTCTGATTGCAATGTAAAATTTCAGGTGTTTGTAAGGAAAAGCTGTCCCAAATTTTAAAAATTTGCTGTGTCCACAGAAAGGAGGTTTTGTTCTGTCAAATTTTTTTTAAAGGAACAATTAAGGAATTTAAAAAAACACCTTTTAAGGAGGGGTTGAGATGAGGGAAAAGAGGAGAAACTCACCTGCAGGAGGTTGGATGGGAGTTGCTGGAAGGAGAAAAAGAGCCAATCAGAACCCTTCATGGGCTGGAGGACTCAGGGGGACCTCCTCCCCATCGATAGCCCATAATAGGTTGCAGCAGGGGTGGAATGCTAATTTTTCCCCTACCGGCTCTGTGGGCGTGGCTTGGTGGTCATGTGACTGGGTGGGTGGGCGTGGCCATGTCGACGTCACTTCTTTGCCCTTGTTGTTAGTTGCGAAGTTGTGTCCGACCCATTGCGACCCCATGGACAACGTTCCTCCAGGCCTTCCTGTCCTCTACCATCCTCTGGAGTCCATTTAAGCTCACGCCGGCTGCTTCAGTGACTCCATCCAGCCACCTGGTTCTCTGTCGTCACCTTCTTCTTTTGCCCTCAATCTTTCCCAGCATTAGGTTCTTCTTTGCCCTAATGACCTACAAAAACTGACTGAAGTGGTGTAGGGTTTCCTGCCTGGGCAGGGGGTTGGACTAGAAGACCTCCAAGGTCTCTTCCAACTCTGTTATTCTATGATTCTATGATTCTATTCTATACCAATTATTATACATAAAACAATAAAAGAGGTACACAAATACATTAGAGCAATAAGAGTGTTATTTGTCTTCGACGTCACTTCTTTGCACCAATGATAATGACCTACAAAAAGGAGATGTACCAAGATATACCAATGTAAGCATTTAATACTTAAATAAGAATAAAAGAAGTACAGAAAACAATAAAAGAGGCACACAAATACTTACATAAAAGTGTTACTGGTCTTTAACTTTAAGATGTTTCCACATCTTTTTTACACTGGCACTCTCCTCACTTCCACTTTTCTTGATCTTGACTCTCGGATCATTGGCTGTGTGATGGTGTGCTCTTAACTACCTTTTCACTGCAGGAATAGGGTCCCATTTTAGAAGAGGTAGGCCATTAACACTGATAGTCATGAGGTTGGTTAAATTAGAAATGGTTAGGCGACTTCTGCTCTCTGAACATATGAGGTTCATTTTCGAAAAACCCCTTTCCGCTTCTGCAGAACTTACAGCAATTGTTCTGAGAATATCTTTAGCTTTTTTTAATACTGTCAGGAATTGCATAGTTCGTGGAACCTTTTAAAACATTTTCTACGAAATCTCTATAATTGTTGATGTTAATGTTGTAATTAAAAATGTCACCAAATAGGCACCTACCTCCGGCAAGACTGGCAAAAATGTATCCAAACACATCGGCAAAATGCTGGAAATGTAAACAAAACTCGGGGACATATTACCATACTTGGTGGACATGCCCGGAAGCCAGGAAATTTTGGAAAAAAATCCAGAAATGGATAATTGAAATTACACAACAATCGGTAGATTTTAGACCAGAACTGTTTCTACTTGGCATCATAAAAGAGAAAATGAATAAAAGCAACTTATATCTTATCTTAAATATAATAACAGCAGCCAGAATTACTTACGCTCAATACTGGAAAAATGAAAAAATCCCTTCAAGTTCAGCAATAATTACAAAAATATTAGATTGCGCAGAAATGAGTAAATTGACTATTGAATTACAAGATAAGGAAGAAACAGAATTCTATAAGGTTTGGGAAAAATGGTACTCTTGGTTAAACCATAAATACCAAAAGAAATAATCTGTGGAAATCACAAAAAGATGCACAACCAGACAGGCAGACAAACACTCAATGGAAAATATATATGATAGAATTAGAAATACAATAAAAATATAGAAATAATGAAAGAAAGATAACTTAGAACCAACAGTACCATCGATATAATGGTACGCAACATTACAAAAATATTAATATTAATGGTTTATGTATGTATTTTGTTCGTTTTTCTGTTTTAGTCAGTCTCTGTATTATGTATTATGTAGAGTTAGATGTATGTTTCTTTTGTACATATGTATAAATTTCTGTTTAATTTTAAATATGCAATAAAGTTTATTTTAAAAAAAATGTCACCAAATATGCGCAATTGTTCTTTAGCTGCTGTCCATGGAGCTACTACTTCTGCAATATTCCAGTACGTTGGCTCTAAAAAATTTAGAAATTATAATTTATTCGTGGTGTCTTGGCTACCTGTTTTTGGCTACCTGTTTTTAAATGTTCACAATCCATTACTCTTTTCTTCAAATGTGTTATGATGCTTTCTAAAACTCTTTCCAGATTAAGTCCAACAAATCAATGATTTTCTACAAATTTTATATTTTTGAAGATTTCTGAAGTAATTAGTCCATCAACTTTTCTTATGTATGGACCCTTTTCCTTTCTAAGATGTTCAAATGCTTTCATTGCTCTTGTCACCAGTTGTTCAGCCTTTATGATGTCCGTATTACTTGCTTGCAGTGCATTTGAAAGAAGTGCGATTTCTTGCAGAATATCGATCATCAATGCCAAATCATTTATAAAATATGTATTTTCCAGACGGGCAGCCAACACCACCAGGGCTGTCATGCAGCATGGCTGGCTCCCCATTGCCCTTTCAGGATCCCTGAGAATATATCTGTTGTGAACACTGGACAGATTGAATCAGATTTTGAATCAGATTCAAAATGTTGGGAAGATCGCCAGAAAGTTGTAAGTGCAAAAATTTTTCAAGTCAACACTAAGTAGACCAAGCAACATGGACCAAGAGTTGAGGAAAGGCCGTTCAAAATGGATGCTGGAAGAATCAATAGCTCGAAACCATAAAGCCCAGAAGCCAATGGCAAAACCAGCTTTGCAAACAAGGTAACACAGTGGAGTTGTTTGTGAGCTACACAATCCAAATTGGCTTGGAGCTGATTTTTATCTTTATGAAGTTACCCAAATCTAAATGACACCAATGACCAACTAAATCCTTACTGCTTCTAAAAGACAACCCATGTGGGAAGATCTCAGTGGACCGATATCATCTCCAAGTCTGCTGTTTGAGACCTTTTAACTGGAAATACTCAACTTTCTGGAATAGTTTGTGCCGTCTACTTAGGAAAGGTGACTCAGCTCTAATTAACAGCCACTGACTTTCCTGTTAACCTTTCCATCACAGTTACTAGGCAAATGACTGAGTAAAAAAGTACAAGTTTGTTTTTTCCCCTTTAATGAATGTGTAGAATTTGATAGAATATAAAGCAGCGCTATCAGAAGGTTAAAAATCAACCAGTTCTAAACCATAAAGACTTCCCCAAATATACTTGAGTAGAGATGCTCTGCTTCATGTCAAAATCACAAGTATTTGCTGATGCTTAATCCAAAAAGGTATAAACCCAAAAGTACAAAAATAGTCTTATCTTCAGTTGGTCTAAACCAGCCTTCCTGATCAAATGTGTTAAACTCCTACAGATTTCTACACAATTGGAAGACACAACTTGGAGAAAGCTACTCTGAATTAATGTCCTAAAACTTCAGTATTATATACATTTTCCTTGGCCAAATTTCCTTTGAAGTTGGCAGGGTTTACTCCTAAATCAACAAGCAAAGGATTGTATTGTAGGAATACTAAGGAGTATCACTCTGACTTTTGTTTCATTTTTCCTTATAAATACCTGACTGAAAATAAAAAAATGGAAAGATATCCCCAGAATTTGCTGCCATTAATATTGTTTCAAGATATTTGTTGTGAGTATCCAGTTTTTGCACAATGCATTCAGAACTCTGAAATAAACTTAACACGACCTTGTAGACGACCCTCATTCTGTCAAGGATCTTGGAGTACTCATATCTAATGATCTAAGTGCCAAAGCCCACTGTAACAACATTGCCAAAAAGGCACTAAGAGTAGTCAACTTAATCCTGCGTAGCTTCTTCTCTGGCAACATTACACTGCTAACTAGAGCATACAAAACGTTTGCTAGACCAATTCTTGAATACAGCTCACCTGTCTGGAACCCGCACTGCATATCGGATATTAATACAATTGAGAGAGTCCAAAAATATTTCACGAGAAGAGTCCTCCACTCCTCCACTTGCAACAAAATACCTTATTCCACAAGACTTGAAATTTTGGGCTTAGACAACTTAGAACTACGTCGCCTTCGGTCTGACCTAAGCGTAGTACACAAAATTATCTGCTACAATGTCCTACCTGTCACCAAACTCGACTGCAGAAAATATGACTTCAGCAACAGAGTGATCAATGCCTGGAATTCACTACCTGACTCTGTGGTTTCTTCCCCAAACCCAAAAAACTTTAACCTTAGACTGTCTACTGTCGACCTCACCCCATTCCTAAGAGGTCTGTAAGGGGCGTGCATAAGCGCACCAGCGTGCCTACCGTCCCTGTCCTACTGTCCTATTGTCTTCATCTATCTGTATTCACTTTGATTATGTTTATGATTATACCTATACCTGCTATCTTGTACATGTTTGACAAATAAATAAAATAAATAAATAAAAATAAATAAATTCAACTCTAGTCATTAAATTTTCTAAAACAATTTAGTACGTGTATGGTGTTGGAACCGTAATTACTGGAACTGCAACTAACATGGCCAATGCATGGAATTCTGAAATTTCAGTACATCTGGGTCTATTGGCCTGGAAAAGATTGCTTCCATTACATGATTCTTTTTATGCATAATTCAAAGGATACAGCCATTTGAATAGCATGTCAAATGAATTTGCTGTTCTAAATCTAATTTAAAAAAAAAAACAACCAATGGAATTACCCCAAAACAGTCAGATGTCTCATATTAATTGTCTATTTTCAGACGGTGAAAATGATAACTCTGTGATACAGTGACTTAACTTACAAGTTGTTTACATTAGTGTTACATACACACTAATAGTATCTTAAAGGCTAGTCTTTATCTCTTGGTTTAGGGCTAAATCCCCCAAATACCATAGATGACAACAAGGAAATAAAAGATGTCAGGTTTTAGGAATACCATTCTTTTCCATGTCCACTAATCCTTCTTCTTTTTCATTTTCTACTCATATCCTCATTTCACTCCACTGGAATCAAATCTAACTGAGCCCTTGGTCCAGATTTCATTTCTTTCGTTGCAAGAATAACCGCTATCAGTGTTCCTGGCTCAAAATCTTCTTTCCATATTGTTACGTACGGATGTACGTAGCACGGATTTGCATGGCCATCACGGATTGGCTGATCTAGCGGCAGGAAAAATAAACTGCTGTCAGTGGCCGGCTAGCCTGCCGGAGCTCCTTAAATAGGCAGTCCCGGCAGCCTGCCGGCAGTTCGTGCTTTCGCGGCTAGGGAATAAAAGGTGCTGAAAGTTTCCTGCATCCTGTCTCTTCTTGCTGTCTCTTCACTGGCGACGAAGGTGGGCGCAGTGGTTAGAGTGCAGCACTGCAGGCTACTTCAGCTGACTGCTAGCTGCAGTTCGGCGGTTCAAATCTCACCGGCTCAAGGTTGACTCAGCCTTCCATCCTTCCGAGGTGGGTAAAATGAGGACCCAGATTGTTGGGGGCAATATGCTGACTCTGTGAACCGCTTAGAGAGGGCTGTAAAGCACTATGAAGCGGTATATAAGTCTAAGTGCTATTGCTATTGCTATTCTGAAGGGACAAAGGAACTGACCATCCACCTCGTGGCATCCGCGGCCATCTTTACAGCTAGGAACGACCCTGCTCCGGCCAACCTGAGGATGGCTACTCAAACCTCCCCCGCACCCGCATTATTCGACCCGCAAGCAGAAGAATGGCACACTTACATGAGCCGGTTCAGAATGTTCCTGGAAGCCAACAATTACCAGGACCTGCCGGACAACCTCAAGAGAGCCCTTTTCCTCACCTATTGTGGAACGAAGATCTACAAGATGGCACAGACCCTTGTTGCACCTGCGGACATAGAAGCACTCTCATGGACAACGCTGCAAAATACCCTCAAAGATCACTATGCCCCAACGGCAACCCCCATGGTGAGCCGGAACGAGTTCTACCATCGGCGCCAACGAGAGGGGCCAACGAGAGAGACCATCAATGACTTTGTGGCGAAGCTGAGGGAGATCGCGACAAAGTGCGAGTTCGTCAACCCCGAGGAAATGATGAGGGATAAGGTCATCCTGGGCATGAAGGACCTAACCCTCCAAAAGAAACTGTTGGTGTGAAGAGGGGTGACATTTAAAAATGCGGTTGAAGAAGCGAGGGCCGCTGAATCCTCAGATAACTCTGCCACAGCCATCCAGAAGACCGCGCCCACTGAGAGCCCGACTGGACCACCGAGTTTCCTGAATATGGGGACGAATGGGAAAAAGAAGAAGCCATCCACCGAGTATATCCGGACAAACGGGTAAGCCCAAGGGTCAGTGATTTTAAGCAACCCTGTTGTTCCGGATGCATGGGGCTCCATGCTAGAGTGGTTTGCCGGTTTAAAGAAGCCATCTGCCGTTGGTGCCAATGATGCCACATAGCTGAGGCCTGTAGAGCCACACAGCCGACCCATTACCAACCCAACCACCATCGGGACCAGAGAGGCAAGGGCAAGCGAGGCCTGGGTTCCAATGGAACAAGCGCCAGGACGACCACTATCCAGACACCTGGGGAATCAACCAAACCACCATGGGGCACTCGGATGCGTGCAATGGGGACAATTACCATGTAACAATCCCCATCAAAGGAACCCCATGCGAAATGGAGCTGGACACCGGATCATTTTTTACCATTGTGTCCTGGTGAACGCTCCAACGCCTCAAGCCAATGGTATCCAGAAGGCAACTCAAGCCGCAGAATATCACATTGAACGATTTCCAGTGAAACCGCATTCCCGTGTTGGGGCGAGCTGAAGTAAAAGTCCAATTTAAAGACTTCTGTGGCCGAGTTCTCCTGACCATCGTCGCAAGCGACCGGCTCACATTGCTGGGCATCGAGTGGTTCAAACCATTGGTACTTGGCATCACTGGCATAAACCAACTCAGAAGAAACGAGCTAGACCAGCTGCTGGCACAATTCGGGGACGTGTTCGATGGGAGCCTAGGTAAATATACAGGGAAACCTATTTCGTTTAACCTAGAACGGGAGCCTAGGTAAATATACAGGGAAACCTATATCATTTAACCTAGACCCTAGTGCAGGGGTCGGCAATCTTAAAAGCTCAAAGAGCCATTTGGACCCATTTACCAGAGAAAACAAAACACCCGGAGCCACAAAACCTGGGTGGGCATGGCCAACTTGACGTCACTCCCACCGAGTCACGACACACACACGCCTACCAGCTACGCCTACCCAGGTTTTGTGGCTCTATGTTTTCTTTTCTATGAGAAACAGGTATCTCTCTCTCTTTTCCCTCTCTCTTTCTCTCTCTCCATCTCTTTCTCCCTCTCCAATCTCTCTCCCTCCCTCTCATCTTTCTTTCTCTCTTTCCCTCTCCCTATCTCTCTCTATCTCTCTCTCTCCATTCCTCCCCACCCATCTCTCTCTCCCTCCCTCATCTCTCTCTCCCTCTCTCTCCCCTTCTCTCTTTGTATGCTGAGGAACAATCGCCACCCCCAGCGAAGGCTTCTCTTCAGGTGACCCTCCTCCCCCTCTCGCGACTCCCTGGCTGGCTGTGGCGCGCGCGGGGAGACCCTTCTCAAGCGAGGGCCAAAGCACAGCAAAGGTGCACACGGAGGATGGGTGGTTCCTCGCTTAAGGAGGGTCTCTCCTGCCCTAAGGATCCGACCATTGCCTTGCTGTGTCCCGTCCCGTCCCCCCCCCGCAGCTCTTCGGCTGAGCGAGAAGGACATGAGCTCCAGCCCGAAGCGGCAGGAAGTGAAGGCTCCTTACGCGCAAATGTGGCGTGAAGGCAGTTACAGGGCCGCTTCTCTCCTGCCCTAAGGATCTGACCATCATCTTGCCGTGTCCCGTCCCGTCCCCACTCCCCGCAGCTCTTTGGCCGAGCGGGGAGGGCATGAGCTCCAGGCTGAAGCGGCAGGAAGCGAAGGCTGCCTTACGCGCAAATGTGGTGTGAAGGCAGCTACAGGGCCACTTCTCTCCTGCCCTAAGGATCCAGTCATCGCCTTGCCGTACCCCCCCCCCCCCCGCGTGGGGGGGGGGGGGGGGTCACCGGAGGGAAGGCAGCCTTCGCTTCCTGCTGCTTCGGGCTGGAGCTTACTTATTATTTATTATTTATTTATTACTTATTATTTTAAGATTATTCCAATATATTCTCGTCTGTGGGCAGGTCCACCAAAGGTGGTAATACGTTCCATTTTCTATTTTACACTTCCAGCATTTAGAAGATATGTTTTTCTTAACAACTTTATTTGTTCCTATTTTTTGCACTCTTACCCTACAGGTTACCTAGCAGGGTCTCAGATCTGCTCTATGTCAAATTCCGCTGACATTTCAAGCAACTCAAAGTTGTCCCACTTTCAATTTTGCATGACCGAAATGATTCATTTCTATTACAGTTTTGGGTGTTTGGGGGTGGGGGAGGGGGAGTGAAGATCATATTACTGTTCTCCGGTTTGCAAATGTTGGCTCCCCACAGTTTGTTCTTTGCAGAGTATTTCATGCATTATATTTCATCGGTGTACAACACAAATGATTAACGTGACCCAAAAGCTGTGAGGCTGATACAGCCATTGGTCTCACAAAGCACGTATACAGATGTAGGCATGGCTTTTACTCAGGGGAGTGAAGACTTAGAAGCCAGACCTCTAGAAATATAAGGTCCTTTTCCCTTGATTTCAGTTTTTGTAAAGGCTTTTCGATTGCTTTACAAATGAGTCAAGGAATAGAGTTATACTTTTAAATCAGCAGATGATTCAAGACAGGGCAGAAAGAGGGTATACAAATATTAAGATATTCTATGACCCTCTCCACCATAAAATATATTCTAATGTACAGTGAAGAAAGGAAAAGAAATTAATCCATTGAACTCCAACCTGCCCTCCTCTGGAAAGATATTCAAAACAAACAAACAAGCAAAAGCTAGCAGGAAAAGGTCATCTATGAATAGCATCTTTTCAAGTATTTGAAAGATGCATTTGAAAATATGGGTTGTTTTTCTTTTTGAGACAGTAGTTATTTAGGACTCGGGTATTTGAGGGGATAACAATCAGCTTTTGCATTCTTTCTTTGTATCCAAATCAGGATGATGGAACTGTAGAGTTGGAACCTACCGGTATCTTAAACTGCACCTAACGCCAAGCCTGATTATTTTTGGACAACATAGCATGAAGAAAATGAGCATATATATTGTAACTTGGGAACATGCTTGGTGGCCCTGATTTATTTTATATCCATTCAATGAAAACAAAAGTATCTGCCGAATTAGATAAGACTCCTAACGTCTTCCATACCTACTCTTAATTCTCATCCGTATGCGTGTAGACCAGAGGTCTTCAAACTTGGCAACTTTAAGACTTGTGGACTTCAACTCCCAGAATTCTCCTGGCTGGAGAATTCTGGGAGTTGAAGTCCACAAGTCTTAAAGTTGCCAAGTTTGAGGACCCCTGGTGTAGACCCATGGATCAGAAGTCAGAAGCCCATATATTTTGACGTGCCCGTTGTTAAGGAATTGTGCAGAGTAACCTCTGGGCCCTGAAGGTTTGCACAGTTCACCGTAATGTTGCAGTAGATATGAGTAATGATTCAGTCAATACACAGATACGTTAAAGTGTATAAAAGTAGTTTACTTAAAGAGATAGCACAGTCCAAATAACAGTCCGAATCATTCACGTTTAGTCAGTCAGTATTCAGAAGTACAGCAGTCTTCTTACCAGCCTTTCTTTGTCTTAATCAGCAAACAAAGATTCTCTACTATCACAGATAGCTAGCTACACACATATCTTAATTTCAGCCACGAAGTCACTCAGAAATGAATCAGCAAAAGAGAGAGAACTAACCATGTTCTCTAGCTCCCTCTTATNCGTTTAGTCATCAGAAGTACAGCAGTCTTCTTACCAGCCTTTCTTTGTCTTAATCAGCAAACAAAGATTCTCTACTATCACAGATAGCTAGCTACACACAGAGCTTAATTGCAGACACGAAGTCACTCAGTCACTCAGCAGCAAAAGCGAGAGAGAGAGAGAGAGAGAACTAACGATG
>QLTV01000979.1:170901-186020 GCA_003457575.1 Thermophis baileyi
CAGCTCTTTCTTTGTTTCTTTTTTTTTTTTCCTTCCTTTTTCTTTCTTTCTTTCTTTCTTTCTTTCTTTCTTTCTTTCTTTCGTCTGTCTGCCTTTCTTCCTTCCTAACATCTTTCTTTCACGGCAGGAGAAGGAAGAAAGTGCTCTGGCCGGCGCTTGGCTTACCTTCATGGCGAGGCTCAGAGACCGCCCGGCATGCTCATCCGCCAGCTCTCCACTTTCTGCCTGCCCCAACGCGCACCAAAGGTCCCAGAGCCAAAGCCGGGAAGGCGAGAGGAGCGGCAGTGGCGGCAACCGCGCTCCGGCAGCGTGGCATCCCGTGTCACGTGCCATCCGGGAGCGTGGTCTCCGGGCTGGCGGGGCCTTCCTCGCCAGGCGCTGCACCGGTGGCTCTACCCTGACCAGCTCCGCCCGCCACCACTTCCCGTGAACTTCCCAGGAGACAGCCGGAGTGAGGGGCGGGTGGGAGCGCGTGGGCCCGGCCGGCGCTCGGCTTACCTTCCTGGCGAGGCTCGGAGACCGCCCGGCACGCCCATCCCCCAGCTCTCCACTTTCTGCCTGCCCTGCCTAGGCCCCCAACAGCCCAGAGACCGCGCTCCCGAATGGCACATGACAGGGGACGCAACGCTGCCGGAGCACGGTTGTCGCCACCGTCACCCCTCTCGCCTTCCCGGCTTCGATTCATGGACCTTTGCGGGCTGGGAAGCGTTGGGGCACGCACCTATGGAGCTCTGCCAGCCTCAGGACTGGCAGGGGCCTTGGCGGGGCAGGCAGAAAGTGGAGAGCCGGCATATGGGCATGCCGGGTGGTGTCCGAGCCTCGCTAGGAAGGTAAGCCTAGTGCTGGCCAGGCCCACGCGCTCCCGCCTGCCCCTCGCTCCAGCCGTCTCCTGAGAAGTTTGCGGGAAGTGGCGACGGGTGGAGCTGGGAAGGGCGGAGCCGCCGGTGCAGCAGCGCCCAGTTAGGAAGGCTAGGCGGGAAGGCACGGCCGATTGTCTCGTTGTCCTGTGGGGCAGATGGGCTGGAAGAAGCGCGGTTGAGTGGGGCCGGGGCAGCGCAGCCTATTGTGCCTTCTCTTGCCCCGCTCTCCATCCCGGAGGGTTAGGGCTTGGGAGACCGCCGGGAAGGCCGCGTGGAAGGCCGCCAAGCATGGCAGGGCTGCGGGGAAGGGAATAGGCTGCTACCCCCTTTCCCTGACATGCTTTCCTGCCTTCCATGTGGCCTTCTGCTTGCCTACCTTTGCAAGCTGGCCCTGGGGACACCGGGAAGGCCCTGTGGCAGGCAGGAAAGCATGTCGGGGCTGCAGGCCACGGGGAATGGTGTAGGAAAGGCAGGCTGGGATGGTGGGGGGTTGCAGGGGAAGCTAGGTAGGCTGTGACTTCGCAGGCTTACCTGACAGGCAGATCAGGGGCACAGTGCTTGAGGCAGGCAAGCTGCAGAGCAGAGACTGGGCGGGGCAGGGCGAGCGAGCAGCGACCGGGGTGTTGGCGAGGCGAGGTGTTGGTGAAGCAAGTACCCGTGTGGCAAAGGGGAACAAGTTATATAGGCTGGGGGGTGGGGTGGGTGGGCTGGAAGCGCCGCGTGGCGGGAAAAGCAGTGAGTGGGTGATTGGGTGGACATGGGCGGCGGGACCAGTTTGGGGGCATGGCCAGCCAGCTGTCGCTACTGGTATAGCGAACCACCTGCCACCCCCTTGCCCCTCTTAGCGCCCCCCTGCCGCCACCCTTGCCTCTTAGCACCCCCCTAACTCATCCCACCGCCCGCCAGGGGGCGGTACCTCCCACTTTGGGAACCACTGTTGTAGGATGTAGTGCAGAGCCATATTAACAGCATCATCTGTCGATCTGTTTGCTCGGTATGCAAATTGCAGGGCGTCTAACAGTGGATCCGTGATGGTTTTCAAGTGGGACATCACTAGCCTTTCAAAAGTTTTCATAACTACAGATGTTAGAGCAACTGGTCTGTAGTCGTTCAGTTCCTTGATGGTGGGCTTCTTTGGCACTGGGATGATAGTAGAGCGTTTGAAGCAAGAAGGAACGTAACACATCTCTAGTGATTTATTGGAGATTTGGGTGAAGATGGGGGCCAATTGGTCAGCAGACTTTTAAGCAAGGAGTTGTTATCTTGCCTGTGCCTGGTGCTTTTCCTGGCTTTTGTCTGTGAAATAGATCTTGCACTTCCTTTTCTGTGATCACCAGGGGTTGTGAACCCAATGGGATGGGGTCAGTTGCAGGAGGCTTGGCTGTTGTTGGTGTGTCTGGGATGGGGGTTGTGAAGATAGGTGGCTGTAGTTTCCTTTCAAACCTGCAGTAAAACACGTTCAGGTCATCTGCCAGTTGTTGAGTTCCTTCAGCCTGGGAAGGAGGTTTGCCATAACCAGTGATATTTTTAAGAGTTCTCCACATGTTTGCTGGTTCATTTGTTGAGAACTGATTCTTTAGCTTTTCAGAGTAGCTTCTCTTTGCTGCTCTGATCTCCCTTGTTAATACATTTCTGTCCTGATTGTACATCATTTTATCATCTTTTCTATAGGCTTTCTTTTTGGAATGATGTAGCTGCTTAAGTTTGGCTGTGAACCAAGGTTTGTTGTTGTTGTTTTGCCCGAACCGGTAGCGACCCACTGGTGACGTCACAGTGACGTCACAGAGCCAGTTCGGTTGGTGCTGGTCCCTGGGTTTTTTTTTAAACTTTTTTTGAGGGGGGATTTTTTTTCTTTCTTCTGAGCATGCGCAGAAGCCGAGTTTCCAGCACTGTGCATGGGTTGCCATCTTTTTTTCAGCTTTGTTTTTTTTTTTTTTTTGTTTTTTTTTTATTTTGCATTGACTGGTGATATTTTTACGAGTTTCCCACATTTGCTGGTTCGTTTGTTGAGAACTGATTTCTTAGCTTTTCAGAGTAGCTTCTTTTTGCTGCTCTGACAGAGGTGGGTTCCTCCCGGTTTGGCCTGGTTCAGCTGAACTGGTAGCGACCCGCTGGTGACGTCATGATGACATCATGGAACCGGTTCGGTCGGTGCCGGTCCATGGGCGCCACCATCTTTTTTTTGATTTTTTTTTAAACTTTTTTTGAGGGGGGATTTTTTTTCTTTCTTCTGAGCATGCGCAGAAGCCGAGTTTCCAGCACTGTGCATGCGGTCGCCATCTTGTTTTTGAATTTTTTGTGGGTTTTTTTTTATTTTTTCGGCACTGCGCATGCGCGCGCACCCATGAGGCGTGCCCACGCAGCATGGGAAGAAGCGAACCGGCAGCGAGGAATGTTAGAACCCATCCCTGTGCTCTGATCTCCCTTGTTAATACGTTTCTGGCCTGATTGTACAGCATTCTATCACCTTTTCTGTAGGCTTCCACTTTGGTACGATGTAGCTGCTTAAGTTTAGCTGTGAACCAAGGTTTATTGTTACTGTATATTCACAAGTTCCTGGTCGGTACACATAGGTCTTCACAGAAGCTTACATATGATGTTACAGTATCTGTGAGTTCATCCAGGTCTGCAGAGGTATTTTCGAAAACATTCCAATCAGTGCAGTCAAGGCAGGCCTGTAGCTTTAGCTTTGCCTCCTCAGTCCAAGTCCTCACTGATTTAATTGTTGGTTTCGTGGTTTTAAGTCTTTGTCTGTAAGCAGGTACAAGGTGAATCATGCAATGATCAGTGTCCCACAGCTGCTCGTGGTAAAGACTGATAAGCATCTTTTAGTGTTGTGTAGCAATGGTTTAAAGCCGTGATGGGCAAGCGGGCAAGCCAGCCGTCGCCCCAGCCCAGCTCCACCGCGCATGCGCGCGTGCCTCCTGCCAGCCAGCTGGTCTTTGGGTCTCTGCCCTGCATGCACAGGGGGGCAGGGCGAATGCTGGGATGTGTGAGCGCATGCGCAGGGGACGGGACCTTCCCCAATCTCTGCAGTTTCTCCCTCCAGTGCGTCCTAGCTTTCTCCTCCATTTCTGCCTCCCGTGCCTTCCCCGATCTCCAAGGGTTCCACCCTCCGCAGGTGCCTCTCCGTGGCAGAAATGGAGGAGAAAGGTAAGGCACCTTGGGGGGAGAAACTGCGGAGATCGAGGAAGCCAAAACGAGGCACGGGGGTGTCGCGCGAGGCCCTCCCCCCCACACCCAGTTTTGGGCCTGGAATGTCTCCTGCAACAACCTGGAAGCCAAAATGAGGCCTGGGATGGCAGGGCACAGGGAACGCACACATGTGTGGGGGCAGGGCATATGCATGGGGGGCGCTCACATTGCATTTTGGGGATTGGGGCACGCACGTGTGCATTTGCACATGTGTGCACACGCTTTGGGCACTTGACACCAAAAAGGTTAACCATCACTGATCTAAAGTATTCTTGCCTCTAGTGGGACAATTGACATGCTGAAAATATTTTGGAAGCTCTTTCCTTAAGTTTGTTTTGTTTAATAATTTTAATAATTATTATTATTGAAGTTTAATAATCCATGTTTGAAAAAACAGCTTCAACCGAGCAGGAGCTGAAATATGTCCCCCCAAGGCCATCCAAACACTTTAGTCTGTTAGTTATTTTTAATGCAACGAAGAGAAAATAATTTTATGCATATTTAGCAACTAACACCACCACTGATACTTAATTTTATTTAAGTTATCTTAATGTTATGGCACACCGTAAAAAGACAAAAATATGGCCCTAATGCTTGAAAAGTGTCTTTTGCCCATGCATTTGTTTCAGCTTCTGTTCATTCTGGCCCTTGTTTGAAAGACAAATTGTTCACCCTGAAGCTTTTTGCATACACTCTACATTGACATCTGTCATTATTCCATCACATCATAAGAGGTCTTTAACCAAAAGAGTCCCTGCTTCTGCATTCATACTGGTTGACTCTGATCTTAATTTGACACAGCAGACACAAGTTGGATTGAGGCATCCTTAGTGCCCTCTGAGGTTGGTTAGTGCACTGATGATGTTCCCTAGTTTGGGTAATGAAATGTTTGCAACAAAACGATCAAGCTCAGAGAGCACCAAGGACTCCTCATTTCAACCGTCAGCTACACATTTTCTCCTTTATTGGCAGGTTGGATTATTTTTGGCATCTTGACATCCTAGAGAAAGTTCCATTCGCATTTCTGCATGTTTCATCAGGAAGGACTGAAATACATTTTTGAAGTAGTTCTTAATTTCAGAGGAAGGAAGGAAGGAAGGAAGGAAGGAAGGAAGGAAGGAAGGAAGGAAGGAAGGAAGGAAGGAAGGAAGGAAGGAAGGAAGGAAGGAAGGAAGGAAGGAAGGAAGGAAGGAAGGAAGGAAGGAAGGAAGGAAGGAAGGATTATTCGTTGCCATTGTAACTTTGAATGTTTGCATAATAAATTATTGTAAATCAAGGACTAACTGGGTTGGCCAGTAGGCTGCCTAGCTATAGGAACTTAATATGCACCCACATTTTCCTACCGCTGCTTTCTCTTAATAAAACTACTTGCTGCAACGTTCCATGTGTGGAGAACACTCGGAACAGACACAAAGGTATGCATATTTCCACAACGCTACAACTGTTTTGCATTTGAGTAAATGAGTTCAAGCAGCATTTTTTTTTTACAAGAAAAAAGTTACCATGGCACTGAAAAAATTATAACTACAAAATAAGTAAACAGTGTGGCCAGACAGCTGTGAAGGCAAACAAAATTCTGGGATGCATCACCAGATATATCATCATCAAGAAAAAGGAGGTCCTATCCCTCTACCTAGGGCTTTAGTGAGACTCCATTTGGAATACTGTGTCCAGTTCTGGAGACCTCACTTAAAAAAAAGATATTGATAAGACTGTGTGTCTCCAGAGATGGGCAACACGAGGGAAGGCAAGGAAAGATCACCAGAAAATTAGGAGAAAGAGCCTATGAGTTGGATTTTCTAATTCAGCATCACTATAACCCCGTTCTCCTTATGGTTTTCTTTTTCAGTTATTACTTGCATTACATAATGTGAAGCAGGGTGGAAAGGCAGATTTCAACAATAGTAAGCCAAGTAAGAAAAGCTGAAACAATAGTAAGGGATTCAGGACTAAAGCATTTCTGCCTGCAACTCTGCTCTAGTGGATTTACTCATCAGAGGGAGCTTCTTGCAATTATTGGGAAATCTCCACCACTTAAATATTGGCAGCCATACATCACTTTCAGGCCAAATGATAACCTTAATCTCCACTGATGCTCATGTTTGCTTTAAAACCTCCTACTTAGCAAAAAAGCACAAGAAAGGATTGAGGATTCAGAATCAAAATCAGAATAGAACTGGAAGGGAATTTGGAGCTCTTCTAGTCCAGCTCAAGCAGGAGATCCTATATCATTTCAGACAAGTGACTGTCCAGTCTCTTCTTAAAAATGTCCAATGATGAAGCATCCATAATGTCTAAAGGCACGTTTTTCCACTGGTTAATTGTCCTCACCGTAAGGGAATTCCAGGTTGCTTCTCTCCTTGATTAGTTTCCATCCATTGTTTCTTATCTTGCCCTCTGGTGCTTTGGGGAAAAAATGGACCCCCTCCTCTTTGTGGCAGCCTCTGAAATACCGGAATATTGTTATTGTGTCACTCCTAATCCTTCTTTTCTCTAGACTAGCCAAACTCAAATCCTGCAACTGTTCTTCATATGTTTTAGTCTTCAGGGCTTTAATCATCTTAGCTGTTCTTCTTTGCACTTTCTCCAAAGTCTATTTTTTGTAATGTGATGACCAAAACTGGATGCAGTATTCCACCTGTGGTCTTACTAAGGCTTTATAAAGTAGTACTAATACTTAACGTAATTTTGATTCTATGCCTCTGTTTATACAACCAAGGATTGTATTAGTTTTTTTGGCTGCTGCCACACACAGGTGAGTCATGATTAAGTGATCATCCATTCGGACTCCAAGGTCCCTCTCACAATTACTGTTTTTGAGCCAGGGTTCATGTAATCTGTTTTTCCTGCCCAGGTATAAAATCTTACTTTTCTCCACATTGAAATTCATTTTGTTGGATTCCACCTTGTTTCATTTGGATCAGAAAGGCACAATATGCATACAAATACAAATCTATAGAGACATGGTGGATCAGTGGTTAGAATGCAGTACTACAGGCTAATTGCCCACAGTCAGGAGTTCGATCCTGACTGGCTCATGGTTGATTCAGCCTTTCATCCTTCTGAAGTCACTAAAATGAGGACCCAGATTGCTAGGGACAATATGCTGACTTTGTAAACCGCTCAGAGTGCGGTAAAGCATTGTGGAGTGGTATATAAGTCTAAGTAAAATTGCTATTGCTATATAGTTTCACACGAGCGAAATTTACTTTTATGAGAAGTAAGATGACCATTCAGAGCAAAACTCTTTCAACATTCCATGCATTTATATGGCTTCTCTCCTGAGTGGATCATCTTATGGGAAATAAGATGATGTTTTTGAGAAAAGGTCTTTCCACACTCCAGGCATTTATATGGCTTCTCCCCTGTGTGGATCCTTTTGTGGATAGTAAGTCCATAGCTCCGAGTAAACATCTTTCCACACTACATGCATTTAAATGGATTCTCCCGTGTGGATCTTTTTGTGGCAACTAAGTCTACTGCTGTGAGCAAAGGTCTTTCCACACTCCATGCATTTAAATGGATTCTCCCCTGTGTGGATCTTTTTGTGGCAACTAAGTCCACTGCGCTGAGTAAACGTCTTTCCACACTCCATGCATTTAAATGGCTTCTCCCCTGTGTGGATCATCTTATGGGAAATAAGATAAGCTCTTTGAGCAAAGGTCTTTCCACATTCCATGCATTTATATGGTTTCTCTCCTGTGTGGATCTTTTTGTGGTAATTAAGTCCACTGCTGTGAGCAAAGGTCTTTCCACACTCCATGCATTTAAATGGCTTCTCCCCTGTGTGGATCTTTTTGTGGATACTAAGTCCACTGCGCTGAGTAAACGTCTTTCCACACTTCATGCATTTAAATGGCTTCTCCCCTGTGTGGATCATCTTATGGGAAGTAAGATGAGCTCTTTGAGCAAAGGTCTTTCCACATTCCATGCATTTATATAGTTTCTCTCCCATGTGTCTCCTTTTATGGATTGTAAGTTCGTTGCTACAAGGAAAGGTTTTCCCACACTGCATGCATTTATACAGCTTCTCCCCTATGTGGATCCTTTTATGGGAAATAAGATTACTATATCTTCTGAACCTGTTACCCCACTGTCTGCATTTGTATAGCTTCTCCACAGTGTGAATGCTTTCATGGGAAGTAAGATGCCCGCTTGTTCTAAAACATTTTCCACATTTCAAACATTTATAAGGCTTCTCTTTTGTGTCAATCATTTTTTGAGATGCAAGGAAATTATATGGTTTCTCTTGTTGGGCAAGAAAGTCTTGCATCGGAGTATCAGTGGAAGATGAGCTTTCCTGATTCCAATTATTTGACTGGTTTCTCTCATGGCTTTCAAATTCCATTCGAATTCCAAACTTCTCTGTTCCATCTTTAGCATTGATCACCTGGAACAGTTCACAGGAATCTTGATTCCCCTGCCCATTATTACCTTCAAAGCAAAAGAGAAATGAAAATGATAACAAGGTTAGAGAAAAAGATCAAACTGTAGAAAGTCAAGTGAATTTTCTTCTGAGTTTCTCCGAAATTCCTTTAGATTGTATGTTTGCATGCTTACAGTGGTGTGATATAGATATGATGATTTCTATATTCATGAGTCATGAAAGCTTTGAAAATATCAAGAAAACATCTGTTTCTTTACAATATATATATATAAAAGCGAAATGCCACTCATGCATCATCACAAAATCTCCAGAACCATAAAGCCTACAAACTTGAAATTTGCCACGTATGTTCCTCTTGGCTTCCAGGTGCTCACTAAGAAAGGATTTTTCAAAATGACCATCAGAGCATTAGTATTTCCTATATTATTATTAACACACTCTGATGCTAAGGAGTTCTACTCCCCCTCCCCACCTGAAAAGAAATCAGTTCCAAATGCAAAGTTTCAGTTTCAGTTTTACTTTCACAACAGCAAGCAGCTTTACTACAGAACAATTGAGCTAAGCCACAGCCAGGCTCCTTCCTGTCTCCTTCTTGCTCACACAGCAAATACTGTTTGAGTTTCCAAACACCCCTCAACTCTCTCACACACTAACAGGACGCTAGCCAGGTTAATACTGATGGATGCTGGTAAGCAGAGGCAGATTATTATCCCCCTTATTTTCCTCCTCAGTTCAGACGAATCTGTTCCTTCTACTGTAACACCAGTTAAAGGGAAAAGAGGCAAAAAACGCAGAAAAAGATTTACAGATCCAATTAGGAAAACACAAGTAAAGGGAAGCCGCACACAAATATCATCAAACTCATCCCCAAGTCAGTAGACAGGCTGTAAAAAAGTATACATCTAATAACCCCTATGTTAATCAGTCACAAATGAGATCAATGCCTTGGACTAATAAGTATTTGTCTGGTTTTCAATATGAACCTCAGATTCATTATTCCAGGGAAAAGGTTGTTGATCTCGGACCTCGGTTACCTTGTGCCTGGTACCATGCTCTAAAGTGGCAGGATGAGAGTCCCGGGATGTGCTGCAGTGGTGGTAAAGTCCGCCTCCCTCCCCTTCAGCCCTACCTTGAACCCTTACACAGCCTTCTCGCCCACCAGCATCCAATGGCAAAGCACTTCCTTTCTGCTGTCTGGAAGTACAACGGATGCTTCCAAATGATGTCTTTTGGTGCCAGAGAGGTGAAGGAGGGAAATTTTATGCCAACATTCAAAGTACAGGGGCAGGTCTACCAAAGGATAGAGAGTATCATGGTGGGGCCTCAGCAGCAGCCTTCATTTCTCCAGATATACTTAGTTGATGATGATGACAATGAGAGGGACATCCATTGTGGAATCTACCCAGGCGTTAATCCACAACTGGTTAGCCAACTGCAGAAGTTGCTGCATGAACACAAGTATATTCCGGAACTTAAGGCTGCTGTTGATTCTGTTCCTAAGGGCCACAAGGACTTCCAAGTGGTGATTAACGCCGATAGGAAGCCTTCTGGAGAGCACCAAGGTCGTTTCAATGCCCCCACGACTACAGAAGTGGCTGTTCTCATTGTCGGCCAGGATTTTGAGAAGAGAGATATCATTCTCCAAAGCAGAGACAAGAGTATGTTACGAATCAGTGAGATGCACCGTGCCTTTGACGCTCTCCAGTACCCTCTGATGTTCTGCTGTGGAGAAGATGGCTATTACATCAATATAACTCAGTGCGACCCAAAGACCAAGGTTCCTCTCAAGAAGACCATGTCTAGCAGCCTTTTATAGCTACAGGATAATGGAGCGTGATGGCGAAGAACACTACCTACTGCTGTTCCGCAACCTTCTCAATCAATTTCTGGTTGATATGTATGCGAAAATTGAGAGTGAAAGACTCAATTGGATTCGTAGAAACCAAAAAAACTGAGAAGTGAGGAGTATGTGCACCTGAAGGATGCCATGACAAGAATTGACAGCCACTTATCACAGCTTGGCAAGATGGTTGTGTTGCCGTCTTCTTTCACTAGAGGACCCCGCTACATGCATGAGCAAATTCAAGATGTGATGACGTATGTGCGCCATTTTGGACAACTGGATCTGTTCATTACATTTACCTGCAATCCGAAATGGCCAGAAATCATACAGATCTTGAAACACGGGACAAAAATCTCACGATAGACATGACATACTGTGTTTCCCCAAAAATAAGACCCTGTCTTATATTTTTTGAACCCTGAAATAAGCGCTTGACCTTATTTTTGGGGAAGTCTTATTATTTTGGGGTGCATGGAGCAAGACGGGGCTCCTTTTGCTGTCTTACCTGATTTCCAGCTCTGTCTCCCTAACCTTAACCAGAGGAAATGGTATTTTCGGGGGAGGGCTTATTTTCAGGGGAGGGCTTATTTGTAGGTTATTGTCAATCGGTCAACGATACGGAATGCCTATCTTGGCTAATATTGACAAAGCACTCTGCTCTCTGTTCTATCTAGGAGTAAAGGTCCTCAGTTCTCTCTATTGATCTATTTAGAGTAAAAGGTTGCTTGCTCAGCTCTTCCATAGTTGTATTTAAGAGCAAAGATTAAACTACAATCACGCGCTCGCCTATATGTTTGACATGATCTGTCTGTATGGTTCAAAGGTTTCTTTATATATTAACCTGTTACTAGTTAGCTATCTTTGGGGTAAGTCAATTATTGTAAATTGTGTGCACAAGAAGATTTCTATAAGAATAAACTGCAGCTGGCCGAGCAGAGAGGTTTCTGAACTCAGAAAGGACTTCTTAACTCAGAGGCTTCTTAACTCAGAGGCTTCGTAGCTCAGAGAGACCTTTTAGCTCGGAAGCTTTGCTCAGACATGTCTATGTGTCTATGATTACTACATTATTTTCGGGGGAGGGCTTATTTTCGAGGAAACAGGGTAGTAGCAAGCGTTTTTCACGTGAAAGTAAAACATATCATAAAGCTCCTCACTAAAGGTTGCATCTTTGGAAATAAGATAAGACCAGAGTCCATAAGTGCTGAGGTACCTGATCCCAACCTAGACCTAGCCTTCCATGACCAAGACGACAATGATCCACGGCCCATGTGGACCCCTCAACAGGAACTTACCCTGCATGGTGGATGGCATCTGCAGCAAGAAGTACCCCCGGCCCTTTTTGAAGGAAACTCAAACCGGAGAGGACGGCTATCCTCAGTATCGCAGGCGGTCCCCGGCAGACAGTGGCTTCACTGCCAACATCACTGGACTCGATCTTGACAATCACTGGGTGGTGTCATACAACCCCATCCTGTCTTACACCTTCTCGGCTCATATAAATGTTGAGTACTGCAATTCAGTTAAATCCATAAAATGCATCTGCAAGTATATTAACAAAGGGTCTGACCAGGCAGCATTCACCATTGAAGATGTGGACGAGGTGACGAGGTACGAGGCAGGACGATACATCAGCAGCTCTGAGGCAGCCTGGCGCATTCTCTCCTTCCCTATTCACGAAAGGTTTCCTTCTGTTATGCACCTTGCCATACATCTCAAAAACGGCCAGAGTTTATTTTACTGAGGACAATGTTGTTGAGAGGATGAAACAACACTTCTGGCCTTTTTTGAGCTGTGCAAAGTCGATGCTTTCGCAAGAACCCTTTTATATTGCGAAGTTCCAATTTACTACCTATGGAAAGGCAACCAGTTCTGCAGGAGGAAACAAGGGAAGCCTGTACCAGGTTATCCGGGGGTGAAGAAAGATCAGGTTTTGGGTAGAGTGTACACCGTCCATCCCGGTAATGCTGAGTGCTACTACCTATGCCTCCTCTTGCACGAGATCCGTGGCTCAATGTAATTTACTGCCCTAAAAACTGTGGCAGGGGTATTTCAACCGACATTTCAAGCAGTGTGGAGTGCACTTGGCTTGCTGGAGGACGATGCTCACTGGGACTGCACTCTGGAAGAAGCCTCTCTGACTTTCCTAACAAACTCCGTGAGCTGTTTGCCATCATGTTGGTTTTCTGCCAAGTTGGAGACCCCCTAAAATTGTGGGAGAAATAGAGACAGTCTTGCGGACGATGTTAGAAGGCTAATGGAGAGAGAGTGTGGAGATGCCCAACTGGTCCTCCAAATTGTTTACAACCAATGCTTTATCCTTCTTGAGGATATTGTCATATCCATGTCGGCTAAAACACTCTTACAGTTTGGATTTCCACCACCTTCACGAGAGCAAGGAGCCGCTGTCAGCAACAGTCAATACCTGAATGAACTGTCTTATAATACCGTTCAGCTGACAGAAGCAGTGTTCCAAAATTAAATCAAGAACAGGGGAAAGCCTACGATGAAATCATGCACAGTATTGCTTCTGATTCTGGGCAGTTGTTCTTTCTTGACACTCCTGGTGGCACTGGCAAAATGTTCTTGATCAATCTCTTGCTGGCCAAAATTAGAAGCAGAAGGAATATCGCCCTAGCCGTTGTTTCCTCAGGAATTGCAGCTACCTTGATCGACGGAGGCAAGACGGCTCACTCTGCCTTCAAGTTACCTCTCAACCTGAATCATTCTGAGTCTGCACTTTGTAACATCTCTAGAGTGACATGGCTCAGGTGCTGCGAGAAGCCAAACTTATCATGTGGAATGAGTGCACCATGACTCACAAAGGAGGTCTTGAGGCTGTAAACAGGACGCTCCAGGACATTAGGGGCAGCAACCGTCTTATGGGTGGAGTTACGATGCTTTTGGCTGGTGACTTCAGACAGACGAGGGACACATGCAGATGAAGTCAAGGCCTGTCTCAAGTCATCCATCTTATGGCCTAAAGTCAAAGTCCTGACCTTGACAGTTAACATGCATGTCCACCTTCAACGTGATTTGAAGGCAGAAGACTTTTCTAAATTATTACTTGATATTAGTGATGGCAAGCCTTTGGAAGAGGAGGGAAGAATAACTATTCCGAGTAACCTTTGCGATGTTGTGAGAGATCTGATCAGCTTGACTGACAGAATATACCCCAACATTCATCAGGCTGGAGTGGATTGCGGTTCATGGCTGAGGGAAAGAGCTATTCTCACTCCAACAAACGAGTCAGCCAACAGCATCAACAACTTTGTGCTGGAAAAGTTGTCCACTGAGCATATGAAGTATGAATCTGTGGACTCAGTAATGGAGATCGGGGATGCTGTACATTACCCTGTGGAGTTCTTACACACTCTCAACCCACCAGGATTACCACTTCATGTCTTCTACCTCAAGATTGGCGCTCCAATCATGCTGTTACGCAATCTAACCCCTCCAAAACTGTGCAATGGCACCAGGCTTCAGGTGAAGACTGTACAAACATGTAATTGAAACCACAATTTTCACAGGCGTCAATCAGGGAGAAACTGTTTTCATACCCCGAATTCCTCTGATTCCATCAGACTACCACTTTGAGTTCAAATGTCTACAATTTTCCATTAAGGTTTGCTACGCCATCACCATCAATAAGGCACAGGGACAGACTTTGAAAGTGGCTGGTGTGCATCTGACGAGTGACTGTTTCTCCCATGGCCAGTTCTATGTGGCATGCTCCAGAGTCAGTTCACCTGACAGCCTGGTCATCCTCCAGCCAGAGAGCAAAACCAGGAATGTTGTTTACAGGGAGGTCCTGAGCAATTCATCTGAGGGAGGAATTGAAAGTCTATGCTATGCAAGTTATTAGCCTGACTACATAAACAAAACAGTCATGGTTGCTGCTGGGATTAAAGGGTTTAAGCCCATCTATTTTATTGTTGTTACACTTACAATAATGTCTTCATCTGTAACAGAAACTTAGCTTACCGTCTCTAACGAAATAATACAGTCACTTTTTTAACTACTCATTAATTTTCAAGCTTTAAGTGTCAATTTATCAAGCCCCATCACATAGTTTCGTAATGAAGCACGGGTATCCAGCTAGTTGTCTATACATATGTAAATCTCACTCAGAGTCAGTTTTGAGTTAAGGAATAATCAGGAAACATCCAAGGAGGAATTAGGAGAAAACTTAAGATTTATTGGGGTGGGTTAATTTGTATGGACAACCGTGGGATCTGGCAGGGTGTGAGCTGTTAACCATAAACACAAAGCTTTTGCTGTGTCACAGCATAACAGATATAGTGCCCTTGCTGACCTTAATAGGGACACTAAAGCGACAGGTCAAGGTAGTTGTGATAATGATAACTCAAATAAGCAGGGGATCGTGGTCCGAGATGAAAAACTTACTTTGGAAAGGGAAAAGTGTGAATCAGGTATTACACACCAGTCACACAAGAGCAGCAAGGTATCCAAAAAGAGAAGCCACCTTCTGGTTGGTGATTCAATTGTAAGGGATGTAAATGTAGGAAAGGATATGGAGGTTTTGAAAGAGGTCAGGTGTCTGCCAGGTGCTACTGCCAGCAGAGACAAGAAGCATATTCTTAAGATAGTCAAGAATGCCAGCAAGGACTGTGATGTTGATGTTATTATACATCTTGGCACAAATGATCTGTCCCAAAAAGATGTACTTTCTGTGCAGAATGACTTCCAGAGCTTGGGGTATGAACTTAGTAGTATAGGTTGTAGGCTTATCTTTTCAGAGGTTTTACCAGTATATAAGGAACAAAAAGGGAAAGGCCAGCGTGTAGCTGAGTTTAATGTGTGGCTAAAGGAGTGG